>NW_024121732.1:1578256-1600756 GCF_016745375.1 Pimephales promelas
AAACAGACAGGGTTGTATCGTTTTATTGTATTACACACAGTGAAGAGAATGTATAGTAAAAACATACACATATAAAGAATATTTTATATATTTTAGAATATATAAAATTACACAACCCTGTCTCTTTTGTTAACCTCCTCCACTCTGATCGCCCGTGGGCGGGCAACAGAGCTACGTCATTATATTTAAACTTATTTTTTTTGTGTTTCTGGAGATGCTATCACCCCATATATAGTATCATTTTAAATCTTAAAATCTCATCTTTACACAGAATATAATGATATTTGTGTATATGGAAAAAATAAGTAATATATAAAGCTTTAAAAAACAATCGTCACAAAATCGCTCCTCCCCCAAAATGTCAATGCAGAAAAGTAAATATTAATATACACGTCTTATGCAACTCACAAAACAGAAAAATCCTATATCAAAAGAAAGCTCTCATTCTCAGAAATGTGACTGTGTAGTTTGTTTTATTGTTTTAACGTCTCAGTTCAAATTATCTGAGCTAATATAGCTCACATTATCAACAGAATCGGGCAGTAAAATATGATTTCTGTGAAAAAACAAAGACAAACGTCTCATTTCTGCGTCGATTACATGTGCTCTGAGCTAAAATCGGCCACAAACTCTATATCATCTTTTACCTTAGGATGTTTTATTTCAAATGAGCCCATTTGTACTTTTCTGTGAGCTCATCTTGGTAAATAATCCACTGTTATGCCGCGGATGTCCAAAACACAAAACGCGCTCGACGGAAGAAACATGCGATCTACACATCATCATCAAACCGTGCAAGCGTCCTTTAGCAATGACGATGGTATATATATCAGGCATGTGTTCAAAGCTGAGGGTGTCAGCTTTCCAATCACATGTCAATCATGTATCTAGTTTAGTCACATGATGAATCAGCCAACGAATCAGTGGAGTAGGTGGGTGGGATCACGACCGGTTTTTTTGTCTTTATTTTGCATCATGTGATTCACGACGTTGTTGATGATAGGCGAGTAGATAGGAAGTGAATGACAAGTGACAAAGACGACTGACAGACAATTTGTGGATATATTAGTATTTTTCGAGCGTTTTGAATAAAAAAAAATGCATCTGAAGATGGAAAAGCAGCTAAAAAGGTGTTCTCCTGCGTCGAAGCAATATTTGAAAAATCCAAAGGACGCATATATGCACTAAAAATGATGCTTTGCATCCCTTCGGTTATATTTGAATAACTCTTGCTCAGAATGTGATAGAGAAAAAATCTTTTTTTCTGGTGGATACAGTGACTTAGTGTAATCAAGTAATATAATCAGCAGGTCCCCAGAGCAAACAGTACATGCATCACAGATTTTTCAAAAACAGGATAAAAAATAAATAAATTAAAAAAGGCCAATTTTTTTAAGTTTATCCTAATATTTTAAAACCTTACAATGCTATTTATGATTTTTTTCAATCTGATTTAGTAAATTTGAAGGGTTTTCTGTACAATGACACTAAATTTTTTAATTTCCTATACTGTGTGTGTCTAGGGTGAATATTTAAACTTGGGTGTGTTAAATGTAGGCGGAATTCCAAAATATGCCTTAGAGTGGAAGAGGTTAAAAATTATAAATGATCAGTAATATATGAATTTATGACAAGAGTGCGCCTCCAAAAAACCTTTGTCACAAAAAGTCGACGCACACACTTTTAATAATTGAAACTTTGGTTTTTAGTGCTAAAAGTTCATAATAAAACATAATTAGTATTTGTCAATAAAAAACCCCATAAAATTATACTTTAAAAAGTAAGATAAGAAGTCCTCTAAAAAGTATAATATATATATATATATATATAATTTTTTTATTATTATATCACATATTTTAGTTGTTATCATAAATTAAGTATCATTTGAAAGCTTACGAACTCAGGATTTATCCGGTGAAAACCGTTTTGAAATTGGACGTTGCGTTACCATAGAAACGGTATTTTTTATTAGGCCCCTCCCCTTTTGGGCATCATCTTTCATAATTTATTATCAAAACCTTTTTCAAATCTTGACAAAACACATATTGTCAGAAAGGTCTGAGTCTCAAGGTTCCATATTTAGTGACAGAAGTGATATTTGGATAGAAATGTAATAATTTGTTATGGCAGAATGCATACAATTAAATTCAATGGAATTCAATGGCACTCGGTGGCTTTTTTTTTTGGTATAACGCCTAAACAAAATCTGGAACACAACTTGGTTAGACATATAGCTTTCATTTTATAGTCATTTTATAGTAAAAAAAAATATATATTTTGTAAAATTATAACTTCCATAACTTTTTCATACTTTAATTTTTTGAAGTGCTTTCACTTCAGTAATAATCTGCTGATTGTTTTCTTTAAAACAAGACCAAACTTGGGTATATATTACAAAGCATTCTTGAATTACAACCATTTAAGTTTGTATAGTGCATTTTAATGTCAATTATGAAAAAGGGGGTGACAGGTAAGGGGTTAAAGTGGTGGTTTACTGCTTTTTTTCTTTCCATGATTGTGTTTATGGGGTGCAATATAACATTCTTTTTTAAAAAGTCTTATTTTTCATAAATGTCATCTTTATTGTAAGCCGCTTTCTCCTCTGTCATTTGAACGACTGGTCGACTTCCTGAGTCTATGAAACCACTCCCTCAGAAACAGGCAGTGGGCTCTGATTGGTTAGTTTGGGCCGGTGTGTTGTGATTGGCTAAACTAGTGCACGTTGTCCGGATACTTCACGCCCATTACCTTTACGGGTGAATCAGACCCAGAAAGCGGCGATGAAGAGAGGCAAGCAGAACCTCACCACACACGACTCTTACAAAACGTTTCTGAACGGTAATTTGCCTATATATATTTTTTTTACTTTATACACGTTTGTCTTACACAAAATATCATAGAGAACTAACTGGCTACTATAAAAACAAACAGCGTTGGCACTTGTTTACGTTCTTGATCAAATCGAAAAATAACACCAAAAAGTATATACACATGAAAAATACATTTACAACATTAGTACATATACAAAATTAAGGTCCAAGATGTTTGTACGCGTTTGTCGTAGACACAAAATAGCATAACTAGTAGTCTAGTGGTGATAAACCTAGCGCTGGTATTTGAGAAAAACATTACGCCTGAAATTATACATGCAAATACATTTAAAATGATTAAGTCTTAGCCTACTTACAGGTTGTGGCCCAACAACTGCTGCCTCTGGTTTTAAAGTTGTACCTGCTTAATGTTTTAGTAACAGTTTCTTGTTGAATCCGGCATTGAATTTGTGGCGATTGTGGAAGCTGTCTTTCGTAAAATGCTCAGCTCAGAGAGCTAAATTACAATTTTAATTTTCAGGAACATAATCAAACATAAATTGTATCCATTGTTGACGAAGTACAACGTCCGTGGGAAGCCCGAACACATAAGACCTGACAGCTGGGTGAACACAACACACTCGACGAGAGCAGAAATATGGCCATGCCCTATTTTGCATATTCCGGAGGGAGGGTTGATGTAAATGTGTGGGTTAGTGACGTCTAAAACCCGTTGTAGTCCCAATCGAGTCGTTTTTGTAGGCATTAAACTTCCTGATATTTAAAAAGACGATATCTCTGCTTACATTGAACTTTCAGCGCTGCAACTTTGCAGATACTGTTCATGCACCAGCAGCAACATTTCACACTATTTAAAATGAAAAAAGTGAAATCGCAATCAATCATCCCTTTAAAAAAGCTAGCATATCAGATGGCAAAAGAATGACACGTACATGCAAAGATGAAAAACGCATACATCCACACCCTTGTGAGATCAGCAACAGTCCGAGCAGAATCAATTATTTACCCAGAACACTAAATATCTCTCTGATAGAACAGAGACAGCAGTGCTGCTCTAAATTATTGAAGCGCTCGCTCAGATGATGTCACAATTGAGAAAACAACCTGAGAAATACTCCCTACGTTACCATACCACACAGTCCTATGAGCCAGGGTTTTCCTAAACTGAAACTATTGATTGAAAACTCGTCTTAAACCAAATCAGAATTAAAGGGGTGATGAACTGAGAAATCTCAAATTTTCCTTGAGCTTTTGACATCTAAGAGTTCATCATATTATAAGAATATCCTGTAAGATTCAGAACTGAAAACCTTGTTAGTCCAATAAAAGCTTTTATTGACACAAGAATCAGCAAGCGACTCGTTTTTCAAAGTGGGGAACTATGACGTCAAAGAGGATAAAACACCACCCCCGCAGAAGAAGATAAACGCCGACTTCAACACGGCCGTTAGCCCCGCCCACCGATTCGCGCATTACACGCATAGCTAAAGAACATAGATGACTACCTCGTGATGACAAACCGGATCGAGCTACCGAGCAATACAGAATATTGTGCAGCGCCTGGTTGTGGAAGAAGACAGTCGCTGCATGAGCTTCCTCTGGATTCCAATAGGACTGCATGGATAAACTTTATTTTTAATGACGTTCCAGCTGATGAGGTAAAACATTGTCCGTCTGTTCGCTTCATTTCACTGAGGATTGTTTTGTAAACAACACTGGATTTGCAGATCGATTAAGAGTAAAGAACGGTGCTGTGCCGTCTATATTGCAACACATGGACTCTGGGTCGAACATGTACGGGCGAATCATTCCGGTTGCCATTTTACAACATTGGACGTTTTCAAAACAATTTCCCCAAAGTGCATCGACGGGTGAGTCGAAACTCATTATAATATGCAAACTGTTATCCACTCACAGCAGTGGGCGTTTGCT
Organism: Pimephales promelas; assembly: GCF_016745375.1. The sequence goes on from NW_024121732.1 coordinate 1,583,020, forward strand.
CAAAAATAAGGTACAAATTAGCCTATTACTTATTCATTTTAAAATTGTTTTTGAAAGCAAAAACCAAGCGAACGTCATAAGTCGACCTCAGACAACAATATAATAAAATTTAAAAAGCCAGTTCATGACCCTTTTAATGGGAAGTAAACTAAAAAGAAAGTTGAAAATATGTTTTAAAATACCAACTGAAGCTAGTGATGAAGATAAAACTAATCTAAATCACATGATTTCAGAAATACTGTTTAGAAAAGTTTAAAGTAAGTTTAAACCGACATGACACCTTCATGATCATGACATGACACACGTCATGCATATGAAAACGGTTTCATGCATGTTTACGACAACTGTCATTAAGTGTCATTCTCTTAATTACGTATGACATTTTTAATGCAAATATGACATTGCAAAGATGTCAAACCAATACACCGTAACCTGTCATTGTCTTTGACATGACAACTTGACATTACTAAGACAACACAACCTGTCATAAACATGAAATAGCAGATTCTCAAACTTGAGAAACCACTTCGTTTTATGGGTTAACATTACATTAAACTGTCAGGTGGCAGCTGTCATGACAGCCAATGTCAATACCAACCACATGACACTTTAATGTAATGTTAACCCATAAAGTTAAGTGGTTTCTTAAGTTTGATAATTAATCTACTATGTCATATTTACGACAATATATGTTGTCCTGGTAACGGCAAGTTTTCATATCTCAAACAATGTTATATTTGCATTCAAAATGTCATAATTGAATGACACTTAATGACAGTTTTCATAAACATGAATAAAGCCTCCTTCATATTCACGTGTCATGTCATGATTATGAAGTTATCATGCCAGTCTTCAAGTAAAGCGTTACCTATTGTGTTACCTATACTGTTTTTCATCTACTACTGTATGTAGTAGTGAAGGATATGATTTCAGATGCAGCCTATATGTTGCCCCAAGACTTGAAAACTTGAAACACTCTCACCTTAGAAAACAGGAAAGGTCACAACTGGAAACTGCCCAGACTGCAAGAAAGTGTGAAACTAACTAAAAGTAAACTAATTTGAAAGTACAACAATGAAAAGTTCACAGCTGAAAAGCTTGGAGCCATCACGCTAGCACGCTAACAGGGAGGGAGTTGTTGTTTTCTGTACCGAAAGGCGTAGCATTATCATTAAAGCTGTTTTCCAGTCAAACAACCTGAATCAAAGCACAAAAAGGAATACATTACAACCCTCAACCCGACTTCGAAAGCCCTTTTCAAACCTGAGCTTCCAGCTTCCTCTGACAACCGGTAATTTATTTTTCCGCTAGCTTGAGTTCTTTAATCTGGGCCTCCTTTCTTGTTCGAGAAAAGGTCCAAAAACAAAGTTACAAGTGAACAAGCCAAAGACCCCACACTTGATTTGCAGAGCTACAGTTCTATTTAAAGAGCAATCTCTACCTCTGGGCGAATCCGATCTTGTATCATCTGCTATCATTGCTTGCAGTCGGCCGAACATTGCGGGGCTGGTGGCTAGCAGGCACTCATGAGGGAAGGCCATTAGGGTTCATTGGGAAAATGTCGGCTGAGAGATTGAGAAACTCAAACTAACCACAGCTGCACTGACACTGGTACAACAGAAGTCAATTACTTGTCCCTCAGCGACAGATTGCCTCCGCTTTTTCCAAGCAAACACACCACCGGGTTCGCAGATTTCACTGATTAGGTGTCTCGCTACACGTTTTAAATGTAAACTGCTTAGAAAGTACACAAGATGATAAAAAATAAATTCATAATAATAAAAGGCTGCAATCCACCAGGAACAGACTTTTGTTTGTTTGTTTTTTTTTATCCCTGAACCAATTTAGTTGAAGTTTTTGGCGACTGTTGTAGCTTCCGAGTTAGTTAAAAGTGAGCACAGACACATTCCTGCAGTTTTAAAGTTTTTAAAAGTTTCATTATAGGTTTCTTATTTATAAACACTCCCCCGCATCTTTCATTGGTCAGACCAACCTTATTGGTTGAGACGCTGTTGCTATGCTGGCCTGGTTGGGTCTCTTAAACAAACAATGTTTTGTGGCAGTGTTAACCAGAGTTTCTATCGTCATCACCGGCGGCCATCTTGTCACAGGCAAGCTGATGTAAGATGAGTGGTCAGCACGAACACAAATACTCTTATCTCGTTGAAATCTTGACGGATTTACAAACGGTTTGGCTTCTTACAAACGTTATTAACGTGGCTATAATTCTGGACGATTATGTATATACACTTATTATTCATAAGTATGCAGTGTCATAACTACATCTCTGACGTTTATAACAAACCAAACCGTTTGAAAATCGGCAGAAAATTGAGCAAGTTATGGTTATTTAAAAAGTACATGTACCATTGAAACACAATGTTATGAGTGAGCGAGCTGCCGGTGACAAGATGGCCGCCAGGTGCAGAAGTCGACCTCCATTGGCCAGCAGCCTGCACGAGATATCTAGCACTTATTGCGGAAATCTATGGTGTTAACACTTTGGGGGGTTCAACTGAAAAAGTCCCCCAGTGGTAAAAAAACAACAACGACAAAATAAAAATCAAGTTTTTAGTGTTGTTTATACGTCTATGTGGTGTTTTAATATGCTTTAAGACAAACCATGTGTAAATTCATAAGTCGACGGCATTGCTGAGTATTCTCTCTTTAAAACGGTCTCAAAAACATGGTTTGAAATCGCTGGTGTTTCTGACGTCACAAACGATCTTCACCAATCAGATCAACATGTGATTGTCAACGACTGGATCTCTAAGCTGAGTGAGTGAGTGAGTGAGTGGAGGCGGGGTTCATTTGCATATTCATAGAACGCGTATACTGAAATGAGGCAAGGGTGTAGAGTTACATTCAAGCTATTTTAAGGCATCAAGATTTTTTTTAAGGAACAAACGTATAAATATGTAATTTTGGTGAGTTTTACGGGATAAAATCATTGACTATATGGGGAATTAATAAAGAAATGAAGAACTAGGGTAACTAAAACTTTTACAAAGACAATAATGTGATGGCGACGAATGTATTTGGCGGTGGTGACGATTAATTAATTAATGCTTAATATATATAAATATATAATAAATATATGCTGCAAAACAAAATTAAATACACCTGACTTAGATTAACCTTGTTTACAGTCATCATAAACACTGATAAAGGTTTATTAAATGCTATAGGCCTATTACTATAACACGCTGCTACAATTTGTAGGCTAATGAACCTGAACGGTTCATTCAATTTATTATAATAGGGTATCGTCACCCAGCAAGATTAGGATGCCTTTGAATCAAACAATCTTTAGATTAGTCTTTTTATTAAAGAAATACTTCACCCTGAAATTAAATAATTCTGTCATCATTTACACACCCTGAAGTCATTCCAGTTCATGTGAGTTTATGAGAGACGTACTGTAGCAATGCTACATTCATGAATAAACTGTTTTGAGTCCCCGTTCATAAAAGCTATGTGAATAATTCATTCAAGAATATGACTGATCCTGTTCTCAACTCAATCTTGTCACAGCAGTTAACCGTGGACGGCAGAGAAACATTATCAGTTAATAATCACTTACATCTCAGTTTTTTTACCCTCACAGAAAAGTGTTATATAAAGACTTGGGATATAGTGCATGATGAGTCATATGAACTAGTTTTATCATACTTTACGGCACTTTATGTCCTTTGGGATTATATACACTGCTGTTCAAAAGTTTGGGATCTGTAATATTTGAACCAAATTAATTTATTTGATTACAAATACAAAAAAAAACATATATACAGTATATCAGCAGAGTTGTAAAAACAAGAGTCTCTTGTTTTTGCATGTGTTCATAATTCCTTCGTATGACGCACTGTCTAAAAATTACGTTTCATTGCGCTATCACAAGCCATTCAGGTTCAGAATGAGTAAATGACATAAACCACAACATTTCTACATTGCCCAAAACATCTTAAACCACGTTCCCCCCAAAAATCACCAGCGGCGCGTGATAAATGTTCTACACTGAAAAAGAGTTTGCTAGTGAATTTCACAATTTATGAAAACGGCAAATAACGCATTGAATTAAACATGAAACAAACTGTATTGTACGAATCTACAGGCAAACTGAATTGCATACTAAAGTCAGGCTGTGTGTGACATTTAAAACTGCGTTGTTTTGTCCCATGGCTGCTGTTCTGGGTTTTTTTTTCACGCTCCACCGGATCACTCCCAGCGTGCCTTGGCCGAACGGAAAGCTGGTCCGGAGTGTATTTAGCAATGCAGAGAGGAGGTGAAGATGGCCCTCATTATTCCCAGAGCCTTCTTCTCTTATCGGGCCCGGCCAGGCCTTTTCTTCCCTTCCCTGCATTTAAATTGTGAGTCTAGCACAATTGTCAATAAATCATGGCGGTGGGCAGGCCAGCATCATAGCTGGGGTGACAGCTTAAATAACGTTACCCTGAGGGTAAAAGAACGAGCTATAGCGTTTGCCCGCCGGAGAACATCCCACGAAGTAGACAGGTAGATAATAATATTAAATGTATTCATGTAACCTTGACAGGGCACTTACAATAGACTTGCCAATGGCTACACAGTGAGTCATAATGTTGCATTATATAATAACATTTTTATATTTTGTGACCTGATCCAGAAAAATGAGTCACAGTGACCCAAATGTAAAATTTTGGTATTAATGGAAAGAGGACACCATACGCTTTCAAATGATATCTTAGTCAAAGTCATACCTTGAATGGTTGTAAAGATACACATTTGAATTCTGGTTGTCTGCCCCTTTTTTAAAAAGTTTTTTTGCCCGTTTTTTTGTTGATATCTTTCAAAATCAATTGCATTTTAAAAGATAAACTATTTATTTTATAGCTTAATTTGACCAAATACATGAATATATATATATATATATATATATATATATATATATATATATATATGAAGAGTTCAGATGCAAAAGCCTCTAAATGCCATTTGAAATTTTCTTCTTTAATGATGATTTTTATCAAACTTGTATATTTAAGGTCAGTAATTTCACTTAAATAACAATTAATAGGTAGTTATCATTGCCATTTAAGTGAAATCACTGAACTTAAATATATAGAAGCTTGATAAAAATGATCATTCTAGAAGAAAATTTCAAATGGCACTTTTTCAAATGGCTTTTGCATCTGAACTCTTCATATATATATATATATATATATATATATATATAAATGCGATTTAACCAGGCTAAAGCTCAAATTATTTAAGTTTTATGGAATAAATAATAAAAAATGATTAAATCCTGGTAATTGGTTGATGAAACACTGATTTAAATTAAGATAAAATTATTTCCAAACGAAATTCACTTTAAAGAACGGCTTTGTGCTTGCTTTCTGTTTAGGCTCTGTGAAAGTTTTAGTGCTGCTTCCAGAGAACGGTCATGTCCGTTTCATTGTTTTTTCCTCATGAGAACACGGAAAATAAAATAAAAGATTTTATGTTATGGGGAGAGTCAACCCTTCTTCATCCGGTGGGTATTACTTTTGGTTTGTGCAGTGTGGTTCACATAGGCCTATTTATTAAAAGATTTAATTATCTGGGAATTATGGATCTCCTCCATAACGCTGAAATTGCCCAATTTTAAACAATTTAGTAATAATTTAACTAGTTTTGTGGTGTAGGTCTACATATTTTATAACGTTAACTTCAAATAATACTAATAGTAATTTAAAGATGTGGTAGCATTGGGTCTGGAAGTGAAGGATAACTCCGGGATTTGAAGGGACGTGTCGTGATTCTGTCCTCTCACACCGCGACACAGGTTCGTGGATCTGAGTGTCGTGATCGTTACAGCCTTACATGTATTCTTCTTGCAGAAAAATATACTCACAAAGCTTAGGTTAGAAGCCTCCAGTGAGTTCAACACTTTGAGTTCAACGTTTCAGCGGATAGGCTACCCAGGAAATGCTCAGAGGTGACGAGGGGAGTTGAGAAGAGCAATGTTTATTTCAGCGAATTTAAAGCTTTGACAACTTTAATCGTCATTTAAATAACTTTACTCAATTATCTGGACTACGAAACTTTGGGAGATTATTTTTGAATGTCTGTTCTTTGAAATTAGCAAAAATATTTTTTTTTTTGTTACTTCATTGTTTTTCCACATAATCGGCCCATATCTTAAAATGGAACGTTGCGACTTCCGACCCATTTTGCCAGAGCGGGTCACATTTCAAGAAGAAAATGTGAGTGGTTTTTGTTCAGTGTAAGCTATGGATTTTTTTTTTTACCATCAAGTAAAAAGTTAAAATTTTCTTGCACTTGAATACATGAGTGTACACAGTAATAAAAAAGTATTTTCTACAAATAATGATAATTATTTATTTGTAAATATTTGTAGGTGTTTATGAGAGTTCGTACCACATAACATTTGAACACCATTTGCCCATTTTTTTTTAACACGGTGTAAAAAAAGAAAAAAAAAGTTTGACACACTTTTTACATTTTTTTTTAAAGCTGCAAGAAAAAAAGTCGGAATTGTGGAATATATATGATAAAAAAAATTGCACTAAAATTACAAAAAAAAAAAGACAAATAAAAACTATATAGAATTATTTTAATAAAAATAAGAAAAGCCGATGACAAAATTACTAAAATATAACTTAAAAACAAAATGAAGAACTCAAAACATAAAAATAAAATGTTATTCAAAATAGTAATACATACTGTATATATATATATATATATATATATACACATTTTTTTTCCACCAAATATTTATACTTTTTATAAACAAAACTTTTCAGCTACTTTTTAAGTGGATTGGCATAGTTTTTTGCCCCCCATGTTTTTGTTTGTTTGTTTGTTGTTTTTTTTGTGTGTTTTTTAAATAGCTGCAAATTTTAAGTGAATAAGAATAAAAATATTAACAAAACTTGCTCATGCAAAACTCACACCATTACACATTTTACCACCATTTGACCACCATTTGCCTGATATTTTTTTAACACACACACACACACACACACAAAAAACGTATTTATATGAGTTTGACACACTTTTTACATTTCTTTCTAAGAATTTTGAAATGTAAACTCATAGTTGTGAGAAAAAGGTCAGGAAAAAAGTTGAAATTTTGAGATATGAACTTTGAGCTGAAAGAAAAAAAAAAGTCGGAATTGTGGAATATATATGATAAAAAAATTGAAATATCACCTTGTCAACTAACTGATAAATAAATTGAAGTACTAAAATTACAAAAAAAACCCTGACAAATAAAAACTATATAGAATTATTTTAATAAAAATCAGAAAAGCCCATGACAAAATTACAAAAATCTAATTTAAAATCAAAATGAAAAACTCGAAACATAAAAATGAAATGTAATTCGAAATAGTAATCCATACTATAATAGTATATAATTAATACATATTTTTTCACTAAATATTTATTTTTTAACCAAACTTTTCAGCTACTTTCTAAGTGGTTTGGCATAGTTTTTATTTGTTTTTTTCACTCACCATGTTTTTTTTTTTAATTTGAGTGTGTTTTTTTAAATAGCTGCAAATTTTATGCGAATAAGACTAAAAATAATATCAAAACTTATTATGGGCGATTGCCACAATGTTGCAATGCATTTTCTAAGGTGTTAACAGTAGTTTTAATCATGTTGTCATGCGGTTGCTAGGGCATTCCGGTCTCTAGATATGGCAGGCATGCTTTTATTAAGTCATTCATGTTTATTAAGTCATTAGAGAAGTGCATATTACTATTATGTGGACTGCGTACCACCAAATCCATTCTTCTTTCAAATATGGCTGCAATGTTGTGGTCAACAAAATGCAAAAAAAAAAAAAAAAAAAAAAAACTATTCTAGCTCCAAACAAACCCATACAGATATTGTGTGTATTAAATCACACAAGGGAGGTTTCAGAGTTTTCCGCAAGGTGCCAAGCAGTCTCTCTAGTTGCTTAGAAACCAGGAATTAAAGCTCTCTCTCTCTCTCTCTCTCTCTCTCTCTCTCTCTCGCTTTCTTTCTCAAACACAGCATGCATAAATACGTCCACTGCGGCACATCTGTGGTCAAGGTTTTAAACTTTGACTCTGTACCATTGTGACAACCTCCGGGGCTCAACTATCCACTACACAAGCTGGACTAAGCGTCGTTAGCATTGCGCTAACGTCCGCCTTCCATCACATCTGCAATGAAGGGGCAAGAGTAATTAGCTTGAAATCTGCTCCCCACCCAAAGCAATTTTCCCACCAGACTTCATGACACACGGTTCGTAATTTGGACTTTGGGGTTCACCGTACTCTGTCCTGTTACTCGTAATTAAGCGCAGTGTGGCTATCCTAATGAGATTAACAGCCCTGTTGCTATGGATACCGGACGAGATCTAACTCTTTAGCCTTCGGTCTGGTTGGTTTCTTCATTTCTTCATCAGCTCACCTCCTCCTCAACACACTCAGAGAGCGAGAAACGGGATGCAAATTCGTTCGAGTGTGGGAAGCCGTGTCCCAATGCTAATTACGTTACCCTGGTAGCGCTAATGAGAGGCGTGGCGATACTCTATTTCTTTTCCATTCAAACGACGTCGTTATGAGTTTGAAAAACTGTCCGCCGCGGTAATTGTCTCTGGCTTGTGTCACACGGCGCTTACTTTCCCAACACTGCCTTCTTGTCACTTGCCAACATGTGATCCGACACCGCGAGCTCCCTCGTTCAAGTGTTTGCTATGCTAATTACCTAGCGTGGAGGAAGACCCCTCTTTTAGCTGGTCTCCTGACACACGGGTGCCACTGCATAAATCTGCGGAGCAAATTAGCGCAACACGGCGTGATTGAAGGGGCGTGACTATATGGAGATGTATTATGTGAAAGTTTCTTCATGAATCTGTTCTTTTGCTTAATGAATCCAGGTCTGAACGCGGAATTAGCATCTTTCATCCATTGTCGGCTCATGCTGTTTTGGGTGCTGAATGCTGGAGGACTTGTCTAAAGTGACAGACGTTCATTGGCCTCGATCTTGCTAGGGGGCCACAGATGTTGTTAGACACTGAACGCTAAAGCTAATTTAACAGACTGATAGTTTATTCAACACAAAAAGTTTTGCAGGAACATCCACCGCGCGAGCAAACTTTTTAAAAATATAGTTTAAAAGGCATTTAGCAAGATCATTGGAACACTTCACACTTTGCATTAGGGTCCAATTCTATTAACTAAGACTTTTGCCTCAAACTCCTATTACTGCTTATTAATAGTTATTAAGTTGTTAAATTAAGGTATTAGGTGGATTTGGGGATGTAAAATATGGTCGTGTAGAATAAGACATTAATGTGTACTAATAAACAGCCAAAATCCCAGTAATACAGCGCAGTCATTCCAAGACGTCATATAACTGACGTCTTGGGACGTCTTTTGACCATACGTCAACATCCGCCTTTTAACGTCGGTTAGATGACGTTATCGGATCCTAACCCTACCCCAGACCTAAACCTACCCCGTCACCTAACCGACGTTAAAGGTAAAGCGTCAGTTGTATGACGGCCCGGGATCGTCATGTAAGCGATGTTTAAGGGTACCCTAAAAAGGCAGATGTTGACGAATGGTCAAAAGACGTCCCAAGACGTCTGTTATATGACTTCTTGGGATGAGACTGTGTTAATAATGAGAATTGAACCCTAAACTAGTAGTAAATGCTATAAACTATTTAAATGTCATGCGGTGTGACCAAATACTTATTATTAAATTACAAAAAATTAAGTCAAACGTGTGTCATGGATGTTTTGAAAAGACAGTTAATCAAAAGTTTCAATGTCATGTGGTGTAACCAAGTAAAGAGTAAGTATTAAATGTCAAATAATTATTTATTTAATATTTATGAAAAAGGTCAAAACTGTTTTACAAACATACATTGTGGATTTTTCCGAAGTAGCGAGTCACATTACGTAATCAGATTACTTTTGAGATGTAACTGCAGATTACGTTCGAATAACCCAAATACATGTCAAGAACAACGGTCACAGTAATAGTATGAGTTGTTGCTGAAATATAGCTAGTGATGCATGATGTCCAATTTAGCGGACTTATGATTAACCAGAATTTCCTCCCAATCTAAAATCAATGCATGGGAAATGTAACAATGATATAATATTGATCCTGATGTTACAACATGTTTTAAGATAAGTAATTGTATAAGCTTATTTAACCCTCCTTTTACCCTCAAATCTGATAAAACTTTTTACCCTCTGGGGTCAATTTGACCCCAGTAATTTAAACCTCCACAATATGTTTATTTTATTTTTTTACAAAGGTTTGTCTCAGTTAATTTATGTCTTTGTTGACTACCTAAGTAACGTTTTAAGTTGACATTTTATCATACATTATTATATTATACTTCTGTTTTATTATACAACTAAAAGAGCCTAGGGTCAAATTGACCCCAAGGAACACCGATGATACAAAATTAGTATAATTTATATTAGCGGGTTAATTTTATGTTTACAGAGTTGTCCCCATTAAATTAAGAAAAGTCATTAAATTTGAAGCAAAAAAAAAAAAAAAATTATGTTTTTATAGACGTTAAACATTGAATGGGGTCAAATTGACCCCAAGGATAATAGGAGGGTTAATGCTGTCCACTATAGTGACCTCAGTGTGTGAAATGGTTAATCATCACAGAGCCAAACAACATCAACAGTCAAACATGTTGGCACTGTATATACTAAACGAAACTGTATAATTGGCCTAGGCATCTGATTTAGAAGGATAAAGCATGGATAGGATAATGCGATGCCTTTCGTGTCCACGTCAGAGTCCAGATCGCTCTGGCAAGGTTTAATTTGTCTTAATGACCAACTGATTTGGATGACATTAACTATTAGACGGGAGGGGGCGTGATCGCAGAAATATACCAAGTGTGACTCATAACCCAATAAAGTGCAACCATAATCCCTCAAGTGACAGAAGACGCATTGCTCTATCCCCGAGACAGATATAATTAGCTCGACGTCTATAGGCTCTATTCTCCCAGACTAATCAAAGTTTGAAACTCCGGGGAAGTGCATAATTATACCCTGTTGGTATTAGGGACAGTATCCGATGATAAGCTAATTAAAATTGAAGAATGGGCGAACGGTTTTGTTTTCAAACACTGCTCCTTTATATGTCACGCTTGATGTTCAATTTGTGTAAATACCTTCCATTAATTTAGTGTGAACTGAATGAAGTCAACCAAGCCTTTGTTTCCCATGTTTTCATCGTGGATTGCCGGCCCTCATTCAGTTTATTGTAAGGAAGGTCGGAAGGGCAGGAGGCGGGGAATACAGTACATCAATGCGCTATTCTGGCACACAATCAACTCAGTGTAGAGTTGTGTGGATGTTTCAGTCGTTTCAGACATCATGGCTAGCTGGCATGGTTAGCGTTAGCAAAAATGGAAAAATTTTAACTCGCAACTTGCTTTTAACAGAAAAATGCACTTTTTGTTTTAAGAGATGTTCATCAATACCATCAATAAGTTTTAGGTCGATTTTAGATTTTGTATGTTTTTGAAAGAAGTCTCTATTGATCACCAAGGCTGTATCTTGGTAATCAAAAATACAGAAAAAAATGTAATATTGTGAAAAAATATTACAAATTAAAATAACAGTTTTCTATGTGAATTGATTTAAAAATGTAATTTATTCCTGTGATCAAAGCTGAATTTTCCGCATCATTACTGCAGTCCTTAGTGTCACATGATCCTTCATCCTTCATTAAATCAGAAATCATTAATCACTAATATGCTGATTGACTGCTCGAGAAACATTTCTGATTATTATCAATGTTAAAACAGTTGTGCTGCTCAATATTTTTTATGGAAATCATGATACGTTGATTTTTTTCATGATTCTTTGATGAATGTCAATCTTTAAAATAATACAATTTTTATTGACTTTTGTGACTGTCAAAATCGAGCAATTTAATGTGTCCTTTTTAAATAAAAGTATTCATTTCTTAAGAAATTTTTTTAAAAAATGTTGAAAGGCAGTTTATCAAAAAAGGAAAAACACTTTTGATGTCTAGCTTCGTAAAATTCATTCAACAACAAAATCAAAACATCAATAAGAGTTGATCAACGCACGTTTGTGACTCTCCTGTTCGAACTCGTTCATTAAAATGTACGAATATATTTCCGCGTTAATTTGTTCATTGCATGAACCAAATGACTCGAAAAAAGATTCGTTCATTTTGATGAATGAGTTCAAAGAGGAGAGTCACAAACGTGCGTCACAGAACAGAGCAAGGCGAGCATTTGAGCTTATACAACTTAAACTTTGTTATTTATTTATTAAATGAGCGATTGTTTCGCTTGATAAGACCCTTATTCATCATATGGAATCGTTTAAAGCCCTTTGAGCAGTTTTCACTGAAACTGTCTTTTGGACCTTGAACTGTTTTGGTTACCAGCATTATATGGAGAAAAATGTTTTCATCAAAACCTTAATTTCTTTTCGCCTGAAGAAAGAATGACACGGATATCTTGGATGACATGGGGGTGAGTAAATTATCAGCAAAAGTTTTTTTCAAAAGTGAACTACTCCTTTAATTGAAAATTTCTCTAAAGATTTCTCACTGAGAAATGTCAAACTTTAGCTTGTTAACCCGTAATATTCCTAAACCATAATTAAATCAGAAGTGCCTGAGCTCGACTAGGAGTAAGTTAACAAACAACGATAAACTAAAAATGGAAAGAATATTGCCTTCCTTATTAATTATGTCAAAACAATCCACACGAATCTGCGAAAACGACTAAAAACACTGTTATTCATGTTAGACCAGTAGATGGCGATGTCACTTTGTAACGAAACACGACTAATACACATGCGCATGACGTCACCGTTTTCACAAATTCATGTTTTTGTAGTTTACACGAAAGACGATAACGGTATCGTTTTCAAATACGTCGATTCCAAATGTTTGCGTTTTCCGGCCCCCAAAACGCAAATGAACGGCCAAAACTCATAAACGTTTTTTTGCATGCTATATTTTAAGAGATAGCTGTATTGAAGGATAGATCTATTGTAAAATCAACACTCAAGCCCTGCCCAGAGTGAAATCCCATTGGTCCAAAGTCTTCCTTGACAATGTATTGTATATTAAACACCAAATATCCTCCAATCAGCTGCCACGTCATCCAGCAGCTTCATCTTTAGTGTGAAACATGTCAAACGGCACCTGAGGTATAAGAAAGGTCTCCAAGAAAAGAAAAAAATATGCCCATTTGCATGACTCATCTGTCATGTTACACCAAGAACCATAAAGAATAAGGCATGTGCCAATCTGCAGGCGAGTCCATTGACGTAACAAAAACAGAAGCAACCCAAGGTTCCTGTTTTAAAATTCAGAGCTTTTTGCAAAAATGCAAATCCTAGGCAAAGATTGCGCGCCATTAAATATTAATACTTCTGCAGCAAGCATAAAACACATTAGAGCTCTTTTCTACGGCACATCCTGATGAAATTCAATAATAACCAACTCCAACATAATCCAGCTCCTTTTCTGGGAATGGATTCAAACTCAAGCTTTTATCGCAAGCCCACTAAGGAAGAAGGATAAACCCAACAACCCGCTGTTGTCTCCTGCTAGCATTCCGATAAGAGTCAGTAGGTGTGCATTCAGTATCAGCGCTCCCAGTACAGCTCATTGCGACATGACCTTTCATGGCCGTCTGTGCCCAGTGAGTGAGGAGAAAACATCACTTGACGCTTTCTGAGACGGCGCCAAAAGCAGGGACGCTTTCGCCGTGAGACAGCGGTGAGGAAAGACATGATCCATTAGCGGGATCCATTCAATGCTCTCGGTGGGGAGAATGAGGCGCGAATGACATTTGCTTTGGGAGATGTAGAAGATCCTTGGAGAAGGATCCTCATCTGTGACTCAGTGGAGTTATCGTGGTGCTAAGAAACCTCAGGACTCAAGGGGGCGACGGTGTTAACTTCAAATGTCGTTAAACCAAATGAAAAAACATAAAAGCACACATAAATAACAAGATTTTCTTCAAACTGTTGTTATCCACTTCAACGCTAAACTGAACACGGAACCAGACGGTTTATGCTAACGGCTACGATGGCATTCCATGCTGCGATGCTAAGAACGCACACATTAGCACAACATTTCCACCCATTAGCGAATTTTAAAACCTTTAAATATGATAAAGACTGTTTTCTATGGAAGATTGTTTCCACCACAGAATGAAAAATATAAAAGTTATATCTCGGATGCGAGATATTAAGTTTCAATCGCGATATATAAAGTCTGAATTGCGTGATATAAAATCACAGTTGCGAGAAATGAACTCAAAATTCTGACTTTTTTCCTCAGAATGTTTATATTTCAATTGCGAGATATAAGGTAAGAATTCTGCGATATAAAGTCACAAATGCGAGAATAAGTTTATTTTTATTTATTTTATTTTAAGTTTATAAAAAGTTTAACTTTATATCTCGCAATTGTGTTATGAAGTCAGAATTGCGAGATATAACCTTTTTCTCGCAATTGCGACTTTATATCACAGAATTCTGACTTTATATCTCGCAGTTGCGAGAAATAAACTCAAAATTCGGACTTTTTACCTCAGAATTGTATGTTTATATTTCACAATTCTGATTTTATAACACGCAATTGCGATTTTATATGTCGCGATTGCAACTTTATATCTCGCAATTCTGACTTTAACACACAATTGCGACTTTATATCACATAATTCTGACTTTGTATCTCGCAATTGTGTGTTATAAAGTCAGAATTGCGAGAGATAAACTTTTTCTTGCAATTGCGACTTTATATCATAGAATTCTGACTTTATATCTCGCAGTTGCAAGAAATAAACTCAAAATTATGACTTTTTAACTCAGAATTGCGTTTATATTTCACAATTCTGACTTTATAACACACAATTGCGAGATATAACGTCAGAATTCTGTGATAGTCACAATTGCGAGAAAAAAATTTATCTCGCAATTCTGACTTTATAACCCGCAATTGCGACTTTATATGTAGCGATTGCAACTTTATATCTCGCAATTCTGACTTTATAACCCGCAATTGCGACTTTATATGTAGCGATTGCAACTTTATATCTCGCAATTCTGACTTTAACACACAATTGCGACTTTATATCACAGAATTCTGACTTTATATCTCGCAGTTGCAAGAAATAAACTCAAAATTCTGACTTTTTAACTCAGAATTGTGTTTATATTTCACAATTCTGACTTTATAACACACAATTGCGAGATATAACGTCAGAATTCTGTGATACAGTCACAATTGCGAGAAAAAAGTTTATCTCGCAATTCTGACTTTATAACCCGCAATTGCGACTTTATATGTCGCGATTGCAACTTTATATCTCGCAATTCTGACTTTAACACACAATTGCGACTTTATATCACAGAATTCTGACTTTATATCTCGCAGTTGCAAGAAATAAACTCAAAATTCTGACTTTTACCTCAGAATTGTGTTTATATTTCACAATTTTTACTTTATAACACGCAATTGCGACATATAAAGTGAGAATACTGTGATATAAATTCGCAATTGTGAGAAAAAGTTTATATCTCACAATTCTGACTTTATAACACAAAATTGCGACTTCATATCTTGCGATTGCAACTTGATATCTCGCAATTCTGACTTCATAACACACAATTACAACTTTATATCACAGAATTCTGACCTTATATCTCGCAATTGCATGTTATAAAGTCAGAATTGCGATGTAGACTCGCAATTGTGAAATTAAAGCTTGTTGTAGCTGTTATATTGGGGGAATGTTTCTAAATAGTCAAGAATAGTCAAGATGAATTATTATTTCATTTTATGAAATCTGAATATGCTAGTCTGAAATGTTTCCTCACCTTCCAAGCACAAGATAAAATATTGTGAAGGAGACACAGTGCTTGATAAGACAGAAATACACTGTAAAAAAATATTGTTGGTTTAACTTAAAAAATGAAGTAACCTGGTTGCCTTAAAATTTTAAGTTCATTGAAATGGAAAAATTGAGTTAATACAATGAAGGAGATTGATTTAAAATATTATGTTATATGAACTATATAAATTATTTAAGTTGATTTGACAAAAGAAAAAATGTTGATTACAAATCATGAAAATATTTTTTTTACAGTGTAAAAATAAAATCATAGAAGTTCTTGTTGCATTAAAAATACCTAAAAATACCTGTTTCGTAAGGCAACGACGAGTCAAATGAAGCTTTCACACACTTGAGTAGTGTTTAAAATAAAAATAAAATACTATAAAAACCCATCCATTTACTATTAGATCATGAATGTATCCTATCCAGAAAGCGTCAATTAGGGAGGAGAAAACCCACATCATTTTTCAAAATACTACCGTTCGGGAGTACGAAAAGTAGTTTTAAGGGGGAATATCTATTGTTTAAAGCTCAAATCTGAAGGATATTTATAAAAAAAATAGGATTTATAAAGATAAAATGATAGGCAAATTTGAAAAGTTGCACCGACTGCATTTTTAATTTGTGTGCGATCCGCGGGTTGTTGAGGAAAGCAGTAAAGTTTCCTTCGTAAAATGAAGCGGGGATTCCTGGATTTCCTGCGTGAAGGGCCCAGGACGGAGGGTTTGAGGCGCAAATGACATTTGCTGCGGGTGCCGCAGGCGATCTTTGAAGACGACTTAGTCAGACTTCTTTTCTGTGACTCAATGGAAGCAGGAAGATGTGAATCACAAGCATATCTCACTTTCTCCGTTCTTCTCTTCTCTCCTTCTTCTATTATACAGCTTTTCACAGGCGGCACATAAAAAAACGATTCCCACAATGCAAGACAAATCCATTTACAGCGTTATTGAGGCCAAGCGAGAGCACAGCCTGACAAATATTAAGTACATACAATGAGACGCATACTTCCAGCGACAAAACAATTATTCTTTGCCTTTATGGAAAAAAAAAAAGAAATCTTTCGGATGAATTAACACCAGATGTCAGGGAATTAAATGTAGTTGTTGTGAATGAGATGTAGCAGTACAGATGATGTCACCATCACATCCTTTCATAGCATATTTTTTTTTAGAAATTAATGAGTTTTGTGGATTTCAATATATGAAAAGTAAATGATGACAGGTGAAACGGCTTTAATTATAGCGAGAGTGGACCTAAAAATTATACCATCAAGTCTGATGTGAATCACTAAAGTATTCTAATTGACAAAAAGCAACACAAATACATAAGATTTAAAAAAATAAATAAATAAATAAACTACTTGCAAACATGCTCTCTTAAAACGGTTGCTCCATCATGACAATATTAGATCAGAAGGACGAAACTGATTATAAAAGTGTTCCTTACCAACCGACTGTATCTATTACAAATGGCTTAATATTAAAAATACATGAAAAAAACAATGTTAAAACTAAACTAAATAAATAAAAATAGGAAAAGAAACTTTGTGTTATTCACAGTTACAGTAAACTAAAAATAAGTAATACAATAAATAGACAAATATCAGTATATACAGTATATATTCATATATATATATATATATATATATATATATATATATGTGTGTGTGTGTGTGTGTGCAACAAAATATAATTTTTTAAAAACGTTTGTATAGTAATTGTATCGTAAAGTAAAAATTGTTTTAAAATTAATATATTTATAAAACCAAATAAATAGATAAATAAATAAACGAATGAATGAATGAATAACAGCGTTAAGAAAAAATAGATAAGC
>NW_024121732.1:1605756-1689053 GCF_016745375.1 Pimephales promelas
GCCAGAGGGAAGGTTTTCTTATTTTGTAGGCAATGGTCATAAATTATAAACAATGTACAAGTATTACTGTGCTTCTGTAAACAATATCAAAAACAATGGGAAGCAACGGTATCAAACTTCCACTTTTTTTTTGCAAATTTTAAATTTTTATAGATATGATCAACAATAAAATTTGAGAGAAAATGTGAACTCAAACATGTATTAAAACTATGAAATATGAATTTAATAATACAGTGTGTGAGTGTACGTGTGTGTGTGTGTGTGTGTGTGTGCTTTGATGCAATACTATTGCAAGATGGTTTTTTTTTGGTTCTTTTCAGGTCATAAAATGAAAAAGATACTCATCATAAGTTCCTCTCTAATTTACCAAAATCAGATAAAGTTTTGATGGATGAATCAGAAACGAGATACTGTACGTATGTAAGTATTTATACAAAAAAAACAGCCTGGAAAACAAATATTTTTCGTACTTTAAAGTTTAAAAAACAATAAATATTATTGAAAATATTCAATTCATGCAGTTTGTAAAATTATTTTACTGTAGAAAAAATAAATGAGGTTAACGCAATTAAATGTTGCACCATTGCATGTTTCAGTGTTTTTTTTTCTTTCCCAAACTTAAAAATAAATAAATAAATAAATAAAACAATACAGATTCTAATACAATTCATGTTTGGTGGCATAACATTATTGAGGACTTCTTCATTACTGTTTTTGCCATCAGTCTTGGTTTTCTAGTGATTAAAAGTAAGTATTTTGATAATTCTGATTTGAGTATAACAGCAAATGAAGGTAGATCACATATTTACCCAAAATAGTATTTTCTCACCATCATGCAGACATCAAAGTTGCGGTTCCACTTTGATCTGACAGTGCCCTGCTGCAGGACTACAAAAGTTTCACTTCATTAGGTTCATTATTGAGAGATTTCCTTTCTTCTTGGAAGTTTCCTCTTTCAAAGGTCCAACACAAAGGCAGGTTTGGGATATGTGAGATATAAAGAATTCAGGAAGTTGGAGTCCCACAAAAGAAGCAGCAACAAAGGTTGCTTCAAAGAGAAATGTATACATCTGTCCATAGACAGAATCTGCTCGATATTGACAAAAACAAAAGAGTCTGTAACGTCACAAAAAATGCTAATTCCCAATTCAGAAAAAAACGAAAAGTATATAAAAAATCTAGAATGTGCAAATTTGAATTCATGTTGGTTTCATTAAAAGTTTAAGCTTGAACGACATTTAAACTTATTATAGTTATCTCAAACTAAAATTATAACCATTAAAAAAACATTTAGGTGAAAAAAATAGATGTTTACTGACATAAATTATATATATATATATATATATAAATGTACAATGTATCGGCAACACAGATTAGAACTAATACATTTGAAATGATTCAAAACTGTCATGTTGCGTAACCATAAAGTAAAAATTTAAAAAGTGTAAAAGAAATAATCATAACAAATGTTATGTTTTCCTTTATAGCCCCAAAACACCTAAAAGTTTTTTTTTTAATTCACAAATTAAAAACATGTTAAACGTATTAGTATTAAGACTTTTATTTTAAGATGGCATGGTTACACAAACCATACTTACTATTGAACTAACAGTAAATTATCAATCATTACAAGCAACTAACCCTACGCCTGACACTAAATCTAAGTATACGTAGTTAATTAATAACACTCAGTACGTATTTATGTAATTACATAGTAAAAACGTCACCCTAAAATAATGCACAATATATCGGCCATCATATCGGTATCTGCCGATATATGTTATTTTGTTTTATGTTGTTGTTATCGGTCCAATAAGAAGATTTAGCCGATATATAATAAAGCCAATAAATAATGGATTACTTCCTTCAGCTGAGACACTTCAGATGCACACTGTTTACCATATTATAATTTTTTGTGTGTATTAGGGGTTTCATCAACTAGTCGACTAGTCTGTCACAACCACTAGTTGGCGCTGTTGGCCTTAGTCGACTAGTCGGAAACAAAATGATGACATATATATATATAGATATATTTTTTTTGTTAACTATCCCTTTAAATACAAGCGGCAGTACTATATACTATAAGCACTATAAGGCGCACATTCAATGACCCATTTTAGAACATTTTTCAAACGTTTGACTGGGTTTGCGATATGCATCCACTAGATGTGCTAAAGGGAATGCAGCGAGTGCGCGGCGCCGGAGGTGAGGCGTTTATTTAGTAAGCGTGAGCGCGCTGGGGCGGGCGCGTAACTTACATTCGCAGCCTGCTGACAGCAGTGTCTGTTCGTGTGTGTGTTAGAGAGAGTGCTCGTGAGCGGGAGATATTTTGTACGAGGTTGAACTGGCCGTGTGACAAAGCGGGCATAAGATGGACACGAGCGCGAGCAATTGATCCATATATAATGCGCTCCGGATTATAAGGCTTGAGAAAAGGCCGGATTGAGAAAATTAAAAGCTTTTAAGTGCGCTTTGTAGTGCGGAAAATATGAGTACTACTCTCGCTTTTAGACCAGCACGCGACGTGTTTAATATAGACGCATATTAGCCTACACCAGATTTTCTCTCAAATGTTTGCTTTCACTTTCTATATGGGGAGGCTGCACTTTAGACATAGCCAATTCTGTTTATGTAAACATTGTGTGTATTTAACAGTATTAGCTTAATAAGACTTGAAAGATAACTTAGTCCAGTATTCAGGCGCTGTTTGACAGGCTTCTAATGCCTGTGAGCGTCGGGGATATGCCGCGTGCTCAGGAAAGCGCACGTTAGAACAGCGCGTGAATTAAATGTTTAACCGGCAAGGCTTATGCAAACGATGAACTTTTGTGAATTGCAGTGTCCCGTACCTATTCCTTAACGTGTGATGTGTAGGCTACGTCGCGTTGTTCAGTTGAGAGGCGCCAGAACTGATAGAATGCACTGTAACACGATACTACCATATTTCTTCAAAAGCAGATCGTGGAGACATTTACTATTCGTGTTGTCGCACACCCCGAGAATAAACCATTTAACGACTAGTCGACTAGTCGTCGACTGTTATGCAAAACTAGTCGACTAGCAAAAATCAGTAGTTGTGAAACCCCTAGTGTGTATATATACATATAAAAAAAAACGTTTTAATCGGTACCGATAATCTTTATATTTGAAAGCTGATAACTGAAATCTTATATATATATATATATATACAGTATATATATACATACATATCGGTTATCAGCTTTCAAGAATCAAGTATAAAGAATTATCGGTACCGGTATTATTATTGTGTGTATATAGTATATATATATATATATATATATATATATATATATATATATATAAAACGTTTTAATCGGTACCGATAATTCTTTATATTTGAAAGCTGATAGCTGAAATCTTATATATATCTTATATATATATATATATGAAGAGCTCTTTTCCAAAACGCGATAAACGCCATTTAAAAAAAAAAATGAGTTTGTTGTGTCATTCTGCTGTGGACAGAACCCTTTCACTGCTCCATCAACGTTTCATGCCAAATCGCTATATTTCCTTGTTTAAAATGTACTGCAAGATACAGGTTCTTTCCAAGCCACAATATGCGCCAGCCCTGTTTTTAGCCTAAACGCTATAAATCCTCAAATTCAATGAGCGCTCTACACAATCCAGCACGGCGGCACTCTGAACAGAGGTTTATTATGTTCATTTATTCCTCAAAATGAGTCCTAGTTTTCTAGTCAACTAGTAGTAGATCGTTTAAGCCATTTGTATTATCAGTAATCACATATATTGATTTAATTAAATGGGAGAGAAACCATATGAGCGTTTTTAATTGCCTATTCCGCATCTCAACGTATGCATAAAGCTTGCCACAAAGAACCGGCAAAAGTAATGATTATGCATGAAATATTGGAATTGTTTATTAATAAACTAGTGTTTTCTGTCAGTGTCAGCAACAAAGATAAAGTTGATGATGCTTACTCGCCATCTTCGCAGTGAACACGCATAAGCCTATAGAGAGAAACGCATACTTCGAATTAGCCTACATACGCAGAGAGTTGCCAATTTATTTTAGTTTTTAATTGTTTTGTTTAAAAGTAGATATTTAAAGCTTTCTGTAGCTTAGTTCTCAGGCCTGTGTGAGGCAAGCATCGCGGTGTTTCGGTTCATATTATGAGACGCGCTCCGGTTCACCTGCGCGCCTCTGTGTCCTGATTATATTGTCTGATATTTACTTCTAATGTATTAATCCAGTCAATTTGTCGATGAAACATTTATTAAAATGAAGATACAATTTATATGAAACGAAATTTACAAGCTTTCTACAAAACAAAACTTAATAAGTGGTCAAAGTCATGTCTGACGCACTCCAAATATTTTCCGATATTGGGCAGCTTTTGAATTTTGATCCTATCTTACTCATCTCATGTGGTTAAAAATAAGTAATGTAATATTATTAAACACAAATGTGAAACGTAGCCTATGTTTATTTTGTTTTTTGTTTTTTTTTACTTATATTTAAGCGTCATGCTGCTCCGCTTTGCTCACATGTTATGTAGCCTGTGTGTGTGTGTGTGTGCATGTGCTGGAGGGGTGCCCATCCCTTTTTTGAATATCGTTATCATAAATTGATCATTTTTAATAATTCGTTTTTTTTCATGCATATGTTGAAATTGGTACTATTTGTTTGAGGTTTGACACTTTACTAAAAATGACTTTACTAAAAATGATACAAAAAAATGGATGGATTTATAGCGTTTTGGAAAAAAATAAAATTAACTTTTAAATTATCATTAACAATATTGTTGTTTGATTTAATAATTATTGTTCAAAATGTTCAGACTGAACCAATAAAACATTTCAACAGGATAATTTGAATATTCACAAAATGTGTGGGTCTAGGTAAAAAATTTAGTTTTCTTGAAAACTATTGAAATGGATTTATAGCGTTTTGGAAAAGAGCTCTTCATATATATATATATATATACACAGTATATATATATATATATATATACTGTATACTATATACATATTGGTTATCAGCTTTCAAGTATAAAGAATTATCGGTTATCGGTACTGGACTAAATTTTCACATCGATGCCTCACTACCTAAAATAAAGTATAAACTGTACATAGATGTTGACAAAAATGTAATATTATATGATAGACTAGACTAGATCAACTTACCATTGAAGCTGACCGACCGGATGTACTTCAGGAGCTTCTTGCCACCAGCGTGCTCCATCTCCTGACAAACACCCGACTGGTCGGGACAAAGGTCCTTCTGCATGTTGTGTAGGGCGTGGGCTATGGCGTACACCGCGTCGATCACAAACTGCACCTTCCCTTCCTGCTCGTATTTGGAGTCTAATCCTATTCGCTCTTGCCCTGGAAGGAAGAAAGGAAACGAAAAGTCAAAGTAGAGTGAAGACTTACTAACATCTGCAGTGAGATGCCTAAATGCTCTCGCAGGAGCACATAAAAACAAAGGAGTAGGAAAAACGGAGTCAACTCTGGAAACTTTTGAAGACAAATGTGAGGTAAAGTACAAAAGCAACACAAGTTATCACACTTAAGGAACAATCTTTCATTTGAAAGATTCACTTTCACAAGCCTTGGCGGGTTTTGGCCGCTATCTTTAACACGGCGAAAAAGCAATGCCTGAGATTGTAGGTGCTTATCTTACTTTGGTCTCTAATGGTATCACAGTTTTGCTATCTTCATCTTAGGTGGTTTAGAGATTCATTTCCAGCGATTTGTCACAGGCAGTGTTGGGAGTAACTACCTAAAATTAGATTCAATAACATGACAAGTTGTCAATCACGCAGCTTTTTTTAATAACCTCGTGAAAAAGGTGCTTAACTTCACCACCCGTGACGCATATGTTTTTTTAATAAACTGTGTTTGTCAAATTAAAGGTTACTTTAAAATACATTCACAAATCAATGTTTTAATAATATTTTGTTGTGCTTAAAATAAGTACTTATTTGATTGTTTTAACTAACATAGACCTATACTAAAGCACATGTAAGGCATTTGATCATCAATTTAACCAGTTTTTTTATTCAATATTATACTTAAAGTTAGTATATTTAAAGTCCCACTAATAATTGTATCCCTTAAAAGTCATCTTTGATCACCAAAATTACATATTTAAACGTTTGTCTAAATATTTTAGTTAACCACAAATGCTTTTAACTTTCAATTTTAACTATAAAGTGCCTTTAATATAAATGTAAACTATAATACAATTTCATTCAATTGTAAATAACATGCAGTTAAGTTACCAAAACATTATTCGTAGTTTATTTTATAATGTCTTTTACATAATACTCTTTTAAAAAGTATGCTAAAGTGTACTTTTTTTTCCACAAGAGTGGAAACAGTACAACAAAAGTGACTGTTTTAGCATTAGCCACATTTAGCATTGTTTCTCCATATACTGTAGAAACCGAGCTAAACAAATTATAAATGTAAAACATATATTTTTAAAAAGGTAAAATACATACTGTACATGTATATGAAATACCGTATACCGTAAATGAAATAGGTATTTCCTCAACGTAGCTATTTAAGCTACTTTTGTAGTATATCTCATTTTTAGCAGTTAGCTTTTAGCATGGAAGCTACAGTTTTACAATGTCTTTAAGTATTGATAGTTGGGTGAGGCATTTCCAAGGATTCATTCTCTTTATTAAAATATCAAAAAGGCTTTGTAGCATAACGGTTTGTTAAGTGCTAATACGCTCATTCACATTCTATACAGAATTTGATTGGACGACAATGTGTCTAGTGCAGGATGAGTCATCAATAGTTTTTGTTTTGTTTTCCCAGAAGAGACTGTATGAGAGACTAAATCTGCTAAAAGTACATTTTGTCAATTCTATGAACATAATAGCACATAGATTAGCCTCATAGCTAATAGACTTTGCTCTGACAAATCGGTCGAAACTTTTTTCTAAATTACTTTTCTCTTCAGAAAAAGGTCACTGTGAGTCAAGATAATTTGTTAAACATTAATGGGAAATTCATTCCACACACATAAAAAAAAAATGTTTCACAACTTTCTCAGGATTTGACCTAGAGAGTAAACCTTTACTTTAAAATGTCTTAATAACAATAGTGGCCAGACTTTAGGCTCACCCTTAACTGCGAGGAAAACCGTGACAGTTCTATTAAGAGCTGCTATTCTTGCTCCACTGGTGCACGTTCTCATGGGATATCAATGGAGTTTAGGCAATATTCTAACCGATTTCTCTCCAATTAGCTCTGCCGTCGTCCCGATCTGACACCCAACCTTATATGCCAGTCTATGTTCCCCAGGGACGCTCTTTCCACAATAACGCCTTTCATTAAACATACTACAGCTGGCTTAGTCTGCTCTTCTGTCCCGCCAAGCGTGGCTAACTCAAATATGTGTATTTTCGAGACAGCTTCATCATAAATGGCCCTAGTCTGATGGGTGACTCTAATAGTGCCTGACAGGACAGGAAAACTAGCTTGGGGAAATATCAGCTCATCCAAAAGTGCCATTAGATCTTTTCAGCGAGCTTGAAACATCCCCATCTGGGATTGGACTTCATCCACAACAATTGGATCTCATTATTTAGATGATATTCACTTGAAAGATGATTGGCCGACGTCTTGAAGACATCCTTAGAAAAAATTCCCCAACTTGTAGGACGCTACTTTTCCATTTCTTTCTGTCATTAGTGAAGGGCTATTGAGATGCCAATGGAAACTATCTCCAGGTAATACTGTATAGATCTCCTTGGTATAAAAAGAAAAGGTTGCCTTTAAATAAAAACCCAAACCATTTGTCAAGATAGATTCACTAGTTAAAGAGGTTTTACAGTTTCTCAACATCTCGATGGCATCAAATTAAAGGTTATGGCAAAGTCATCTCATCATGGTCAGCCAAAAGCCTTGAGGGATTCAGATCAATAGACATCAATGACCCCAGGCTGTGACAAAAACCCCATTCTGGCAGAGGTTTGTTCACGCTGAAGGTCACAACAACCATTAGAAAATAATAAGCTGCTCTCATGGTGACACATATCTTGTTCAACAATACTTCACAATTACACCTAGTAAAAAAAAAGTGTACTGAGCTCAGAAGCTTTTTAGAAAATTGCCTCAGTCTCCAATTTATCTTTTGTTTTTGTCACAAATCTTTACTTTTGAAGGTATCGACCAGAAATGAATTGCAATATATTAGCGTCATTGAGCACTAGCAGCAGCTGCTTAGCTACTGTAGGTTCAGTTAGATCTTTTCATTTGCGATCTTTTCAGTACGAAAAACGTAAATGATTAAATGAATATAAAAAGATCAAATTTGAAGTGTCACACTTAGAATTGTGGGAATATCAATTTACGGTTCTTCAATTAAAAATGATTAGAGGACTTGTTTTTTTTTTTTTCACTTCCAAAAAAACTGTAAAATTATTAAACTGTAAAATTACATGAAATGTCCAATTCGATTTATTACCGTTTTATTTTTCGTGTTACTGTAAACATTTACTTACTGTTAACCAATCAAATGCTTTTACTGTAGCCCTTTTACAGTCTTTTACCGTTAAAATTACACACTTTTTTATATAAAATAATTTTACGCTTTCACTTAAAAAAACAAAAACAAAAAAAAAACATGAACTTGGATCTTCAACAAAAGCTCTATTAAATGTCCTGAACTCTTTTTGACAGCAGTGGTGAATCTCATTAAAAAAAAGAAAAAAAAGAACAAACTCCATTTTGGAAAATACATCTCAACAGATGTTTAAGCTAATTGGAGAGCCGATTTCAAACTTGAATTAAATTTTCCTAATCTGTATCAGCCATATGCTATTTGAACAGCAAATGCATTATGTTTTTTTGATGAAAACAGGTGAAAACAGGCCAGGTGTTAATGCAGAAAAAACAGACTTGATGTACGCAAGAACTTAAAAGATTTAAGCAAATGCCATGTTTAAGGTCACGTTATTTTATAATTCCATTGCGTTTAATATATGTAATTGGCTTTTATTCAAATTCTAAATCTAAAGCCCACAACCATCTAAAGCACATATACAGCCATTCAAACTATACTCCATTTCATAACACATGTTACATCCTTGTTTAATATCTGCACATTTCTCACCAGAATTACGATTAATTTAAAAGAGTACACAGATTTTAAATCAGTCACGTGTTTCTATTAAAGGAGTAGTTCACTTTTGAAAAAACTTTTGCTGATAATTTACTCACCCCCATGTCATCCAAGATGTCCATGTCTTTCTTTCCTCAGTCGAAAAGAAATTTAGGTTTTTGATGAAAACATTCCAGGATTTTTCTCCATATAATGGACTTCAATGGGAACCGGATGGTTCAGGTCCAAAAGATAGTGTTAATAACAGTTTCAGATGCAGCTTCAAATGTCTTTAAACGACATGAGACGATGAATAAGGGTCTTATCATCCGAAACGATCGGTTATTTCAAAGCTTATTCCAAAAATGTAACTTTTCTAAGGACAAATGCTAGCCTTTCTCCATTCTGTGAGGCGCGTTTGCAACGTCACGTAGTACGTAATTACGTTCAAAAGGTCACGGGCGACGTAGCCAGAAGTACAGAGTCAGAGTGTTTACAAGTTGAACGCATAGGTTGAACGTGAAAACTAACTCAAACGCCGTTTACAAAAAAGGAATTAAAAGGTAAAACAACGATGTCGGACGATTTTGATTCTGTACTTCCGGCTACGTCGCCCGTGACCTTTTGAACGTAATTACGTATTACGTGACGTTACAAACGCGCCTCACAGAATAGAGCTAGGCTAGCATTTGTCCTTAGAAAAGTTACATTTTTGGAATAAGCTTTGAAATAACCGATCGTTTCGCATGATAAGACCCTTATTCATCGTCTGGTGTCGTTTAAAGACATTTGAAGCTGCATCTGAAACAGTTATTAACTGTCTTTTGGACCTTGAACCATCTGGTTCCCATTGAAGTCCATTATATGGAGAAAAATCCTGGAATGTTTTCATCAAAAACCTAAATTTCTTTTCGACTGAGGAAAGAAAGACATGGACATCTTGGATGACATGGGATTGGATGACAAAAATATTTTGAAAATGAAAGTTTTGAGAATATGTTTGAGATGTTGAATATGAGCCAGATGCTGAACGTACTAGGGAAATGAGCTGATGGTATACCAAAATATGCTTTATTTTATTCTTCTGGTTCTATTTTATTCGGGTGCTACGTCTACTTTTAGTTCTCCTTGTAAGAGATAACTAAAAGACGTGGACCCACTGTGGAGCCAGCCTGAAGCAACTCTACCCACAATCCTTTATTCCAAAACACACCATTGCAGCCATTCATGAGCGCAAACAGAGCACATCACCATCCACCAGGGAGGGAGACACATTCCTGTTTACACCTGGTGTCTCTTTTGTCCACTCGAGCCCTCCTTTGCTGATTTCTTCAAAGTGAGGGTCTATGGGAGGGTAAATGTATGTTTGTTCAGATCTTTTGATCCAATGGATGAAGTAAGCTAACGCAATTTACATATGAACGCGACAGGAGACGACAGAAAAACAAAAGCACAATGTTCTTGGTACCATTTTCATCTTCAAATCAAACTTGGTTTAAATCCTGTCTGGCTAGCGTGCTTCCTATTATGTTCACACGTTACGTTATTAGGCGGAGAGTAGACTGTCTTTTGTGGCTGTTTGAACGCGTTCGACTACATGGGCGTTTACACTACGAAATCAATCCGGTTGAATGCCTTTTCAAGCTCTGGAACTGGTTGAAAGTGGAGAATCTCAACATGTTTTAGACCCTGTTTACACCTGTATTGAGCCTCGTCCACTTGTGATCCGATCGACCAAAACGTATCTTAAAGGAGTAGTTCACTTTTAAAAAAAACTTTTGCTGATAATTGACTCACCCCCATGTCATCCAAGATGTCCATGTCTTTCTTTCTTCAGTCCAAAAATAAATTATAGATGAAAACATTCCAGGATTTTTCTCCATATAATGGACTTCAATGGGAACCAAACGGTTCAAGGTCCAAAAGTACAAACTGCAAACTGTTCAAAGGGCTTTAAACGATTCCAGACGATTAATAAGGGTATTATCAAGCGAAACGATCGCTCATTTAATAAATAAATAACAAAGTTTAAGTTTTATAAGCTCAAATGGTCGCCTTGCTCTGTTCTGTGTGACTCTCCTGTTCGAACTCGTTCATCAAAATGAACAAATCTTTTTCCGAGTCAATGCGTTCGTTGAAAGAACCAAATGACTCGAAAAAAGATTTGCTCATTTTGATGAACGAGTTCGAATAGGAAAGTCATGAATGTGCGTCACAGAACAGAGCAAGGCGACCATTTGAGCTTATAAAAGCGATCGTTTCGCTTGATAAGACCCATATTCATCATCTGGAATCGTTTAAAGCCATTTGAACAGTTTGTACTTTGCACTGAAACTGTCTTTTGGACCTTGAAGCATTTGGTTACCAAATGGTTACCGTTTGGTTTGGTTACCAAGTGCATTATATGGAGAAAAATCCTGGAATGTTTCCATCAAAAACCTTAATTTATTTTTAATGTTTTTTTAAAAGTGAACTACTCCTTTAATACCAAATGTAAACAGGGCCTATAAACAGGGTCATTCCAGAACCTTCAAAAACCCAAACGTGTGTATGATAAACACACCAACAGCTGAAGGTTCAGAACGCTGATCATTCTACGTATATCAATCGAGAGCTGTTTTGATCTTGTCATGTCAGAATAATAAAGCCTCACAGAGTGGATAGGTGGATGGATATATGGTTAGAAGGAAGTAGGGGCGTTTTTTGCCTCCGATACGCAGGGAAATGGCTGTCACTCTCATTATTATCAAGCTATAATTCTGCACAACCCGCCGCTGAAAATGGAAGCGATCCTGGAGCATGTGCTACATAGATAAACACAGCATGTAATTATGGTGAATAGATGTCTGTGGGCTGATTGGCGCCTGCTGAAAGAGGTCAGAAAAGGAAAGGAACGAATCAGGTTGTCCCCGTTTCCTCGGAACAGAACATCCTACGCAAGACCCGTTTGTTTGTGACCGCTACAAAGACTAAGAACAAAACTGTTATGACAATCAATCGATCTGATTGGAAGATGAATGTTTGTCAATTCAACGTGAACTCTCTCTCAGTAAATGTGTTTTGAGACACATTTGAAATAGTCATGTGGATACCTCAAAACTTTCATTATAAACGTTGCTCCAATGAGGAATGCTAGATATAAATCCAAATTCTGCTCTATACAGTACTTATACAGAACAAAATATCACTTGAATATGAATTAGTGTCCCTCAGACAAGCAATAAGAAAAACTTGTATCTACTTCTACAAGAATGACAAATGTAATGCAGAAATGCTAACTTGCTAATTGCTAATGCTAACTGTTCTGTGAAGGAAAATCATTGATTTGCAAATATGTTGGGAATTATGTTTCATGTGGACTTCAAAGCGGTTCACAAACAGAATCCAGGCCTGTACAATATTTAATAAAGAGAATTTAGTACAAGGCTGCAAAAACATTTCTATTGAAATCTCTGACGACAGCAATTCCACAGATGGAGAACAGCCATTTCCCATTTATGTTTTCTTTTGTGAGGGGACTGAGAAGCTGTCATTTTCATAAAGTGCCTTTCCGAGTCTAAATTCAAACACTCCGGTGCCCAGAGGACCCTAAACTCCGGCTCTTCACTCCAAAAATGGCTTTAAATGCATTCAAATGGCACTCGGAAAGAGAGACGAAAGTGGTGTAAAAGCACAGCAAAAGCAAACGTTTCTCAGAACATTTTATCTTGTTGTGCGGTGAAAGCATTTAAAGACTTTCTTTAAGACTTTTACATGAGAAAATGCTAATATTAATAACATAGGAAGACTTTTTGCATAGAATGTCTTAAATTAAATTTATTTTAAATAAAAAGTATATTAAAAAGTCATATAAATAATGGTAAAATGTTTGTTTCAAGCATAAACTAGACACATTTATTGAGGTCTTTTCCTTCACTAAAAAATTATTTATACATAAAGAAATGATTATGAAAAATATCTTTTAAATAATGTATGTTCACATGAAGACTCTGTTTTACTCATGACGGGTGTCACCATGTTGAGGTCATATGAGCAGTAAAAATAGGGTGAAAACATAATTCATATTCTCCATAGGGAGATTTTTTTTTACAATAACTTGTAAACCTTTTAAG
This sequence comes from Pimephales promelas, assembly GCF_016745375.1. Next base: position 1,618,975 of record NW_024121732.1, read on the forward strand.
ACAGCCTTACTGTGAGCCGTGAGGTTGTTCATTGCTAGAATTTGCCTCTGTTAAACCCGTCAACCCACAATATTTCAACTCAGTTTTAAAATAATCCTTTTTAACAGCGGACTTCCTGGTGGAAATACCACATTACCCAAGATGCTGTGCTGAAAATTTCCCCAGTCAGACCAAACAACCAAACCATGGTTTTACCATGGTGCAATTAATTTATTCATGCCTCAATGCACTGTGGGAGTACACTTCCTCGGATCACCGATAGAATTAAGTTGATAAAACTTAAATGGATATTTACAGAATATGATGGAATTAAGTTATACTTACTTAATGAAATTAAGGCAACGAGTTTGCATAATATAATTAAGTAAACTGAACTAATTGGTTTTTACAGTGGCGGACGTTAATGTAGTCTATTATCGGACACTTTGTTTGCGAAAAAAAGTTAATCAATGGCTAACTTTTACTTTTTGTAATGCTACATCCACACCCTAAAAACAAAACAAGTTGTGTAGCTGAAATAAACCAAATTAAAGATACATTTTCTAAAAAAAAACAACAAAAAAAACCAAAACAAATTATCTTACAAAATTAAAATATCTTGTTTTAAAGACATCTAGTTTGACTAAAAGTCAAAAGACAAACAAATATTGATTAACAAAATGTGTGTTTGGACCACAAGGTACCAAAAACTGACAGATATATTGTTGCAAATTATCTCAATACGCCTTACCAATGTTGGAGGTGGAGAATATGCCATGCATGTAATGACCTGTGTGCAGGAGCACATCAGAGAAACCCAAAATTTAATTACAAATTCGCAGTTACTTTCCAATCCAGCCATCTTTAATTGTGTCTTCTCTTGTACAATTTTAATCCTGGACAACAGCCAACTCCTCTCTCGCCTCTCCCATGTCATCTATCAGACCTGACTCTCCTTTGCCCTGCAGCACACACTGTTGTTGCAGGGACGGCACCATGTGCTTTCTCTCTCATCACATACTCGGCCCCTTGATGTCTGTAAATTGGCCCTCACACCGACGGCGTCTCCGAGCGATATAGAGTGGTGTTGCCAGCTGTCGCTGACAGAAACTGCCACCACCTCCAGTTCTTGAATATCTCACCTCGTTGGTCAGAGTCTCCTCCCAGAGCTGACAGGACACTCGATAAACGAGATTTCCCAATGGCTACGTCTCGCAGAGACCACAAACTGATGAATGTAAAACATACAGCTCATATCTCAATCTCTATGAGTTATCAGAACACGCATGGAAAAAAAAAACACAACAAATCCAACGCTATGTAAAAAAATATGTAAATAGTGAATTGGTATGACCTCACTCGTACAAATTCGTACGATTTGTCTAAACCCCAGTGATGGTTTAGGGGCGAGGTCAGGGCAGGGGTAGGTAATTCGTACTGGTGCTGTAGCGGCGCGTCGATGACGTCGATGATTCGACGTCATAATTGCGTCAACGTCATATTTTTGCGTCGACGCTTCTTTATTTATTTATTTTTTGCCTGTTCCCGGCGGTACAGCTTGCCACACACACGTGGGAGACCGAAACATTGCGGAATAGAGGACGAAGACAACTAGAAGTGAATGTGCTATCCATTAAATGAATCACACACAGTAAACAAACCCTTAAGAAAAAAAATTGCAATTTAGATGCGCAAACTGGGTGCCGGTGTGGTGAGACGTACAAGTTTGGGCAGATTCGGCTTGAAGTCGACCCCGGACGTGGCGCCGGGCGCGCTGTTACAAAAAAAGGCGTATACACAGCCAGCCACAGTCTTCCTGGTCTTGCGCACCCAACGCGTCACTTTTGCCGTGCGCACATTCACGCTCGTGCGGACGTGTCGAGTATAAACAAGGCTTTACTCCGTGTCAGCACGCGCTCTGCTCAGTAGGTGAACTCCGCCTCTGTTTCCCTCCTCAGCTGATATTAATATTTAAACATTCTCTATGATAAAAAATATTTTAATAACACGGTTTTGGCGGTTGTAGAGTTATAATGATGGTGTTCAAATACATAACATTAGACTAACGTTAGCCAGCTTATAGTATCTTGATTCAGTATGCTAGTATTTATTTGAAAAGATTCTTTATATTAGTCGTCCAATTAGTCATTAGATTAGTCGACTAATCGATAAAATAATCGCCCAACTAATCGTTTAGTTAATAATCGTTTACCCCAGCCCTAATTCGTACGAATTCATAAGAATGGGGAAACTCGTAAAATATGTCCGATTTAGCAAAAATCGTCCGAATTGAAAGGCGAAAATTCTTACGAATTAGCCACCTCGTAAAATATGTATGAATTACAGTGAGATCGGGTTGAACAAATCACACTAAATAAAACTATGTAAATAGTAAAAGGTGGCTAATGCGTATGAATTTGTATGACCTCACTCGTATAAATTCGTACAATTTGTCTAAACCCCAGTGATGGATAGGTTTAGTGGTGGGGTTTGGGGTAGGTCATTCATACGAATTCATATGAATTGAGCAACTCGTAAAATATGTACAATTTAGCAAAAAATCGTCCAAATTGAAACGTAAAAATTCGTACAAATTAGGCACCTCGTAAAATACATACGAATTGCCGTGAGATCGGGTTGAACAAATCACACTAAATAAAAATATGTAAATAGTAAAAGGTGGCTAATTCGTATGAATTGGTATGATCTCACTTGTACAAATTCATATGATTTGTCTAAACTGCAGTGATGGTTAGGTTTAGGGGCGGGGTTTGGGGTAGGTCATTCGTACAAATTCATATCAATTGATCAATTGATTTATTTTTTGCATGTTCCCGGCGGTACAGCTTGCCACACACACGTGGGAGACCGAAACATTGCAGAATAGAGGACGAAGACAACTAGAAGTGAATGTGCTATCCATTAAATGAATCACACACAGTAAACAAACCCTTAAGAAAAAAAATTGCAATTTAGATGCGCAAACTGGGTGCCGGTGTGGTGAGACGTACAAGTTTGGGCAGATTCGGCTTGAAGTCGACCCCGGACGCGGCGCCGGGCGCGCTGTTACAAAAAAAGGCGTACACACAGCCAGCCACAGTCTTCCTGGTCTTGCGCACCCAACGCGTTATTTTTGCCGTGCGCACATTCACGCTCGTGCGGACGTGTCGAGTATAAACAAGGCTTTACTCCGTGTCAGCACGCGCTCTGCTCAGTAGGTGAACTCCGCCTCTGTTTCCCTCCTCAGCTGATATTAATATTTAAACATTCTCTATGATAAAAAATATTTTAATAACACGGTTTTGGCGGTTGTAGAGTTATAATGATGGTGTTCAAATACATAACATTAGACTAACGTTAGCCAGCTTTTAGTATCTTGATTCAGTATGCTAGTATTTATTTGAAAATATTCTTTATATTAGTCGTCCAATTAGTCATTAGATTAGTCGACTAATCGATAAAATAATCGCCCAACTAATCGTTTAGTTAATAATCGTTTACCCCAGCCCTAATTCGTACGAATTCATAAGAATGGGGAAACTCGTAAAATGTCCGATTTAGCAAAAATCGTCCGAATTGAAAGGCGAAAATTCGTACGAATTAGCCACCTCGTAAAATATGTATGAATTGCCGTGAGATCGGGTTGAACAAATCACACTAAATAAAAATATGTAAATAGTAAAAGGTGGCTAATTCGTATGAATTTGTATGACCTCACTCGTATAAATTCGTACAATTTGTCTAAACCCCAGTGATGGATAGGTTTAGTGGTGGGGTTTGGGGTAGGTCATTCATACGAAATCATATGAATTGAGCAACTCGTAAAATATGTACAATTTAGCAAAAAATCGTCCAAATTGAAACGTAAAAATTCGTACAAATTAGGCACCTCATAAAATACATACGAATTGCCGTGAGATCGGGTTGAACAAATCACACTAAATAAAAATATGTAAATAGTAAAAGGTGGCTAATTCGTATGATTTCGTATGACCTCACTCATACAAATTCGTACGATTTGTCTAAACCCCAGGGATGGGTATGTTTAGGGGCGGGGTTTGGTGTAGGTCATTCGTACGAATTCATATGAATTGAGCAACTTGTAAAATATGTACGATTTAGCAAAAATTGTCAGAATTGAAACGTAAAAATTCATACGAATTAGCTACCTCGTAAAATACGTACGAATTGCCGTGAGATCGGGTTGAACAAATCACACTAAATAAAAATATGTAAATAGTAAAAGATGGCTAATTCATATGAATTGGTATGACCTCACTTGTACAAATTCATATGATTTGTCTAAACCCCAGTGATGGTTAGGTTTAGGGGCGGGGTTTGGGGTAGGTCATTCGTACGAATTCATATGAATTGAGCAACTCGTAAAATATGTACAATTTAGCAAAAATCGTGCAAATTTAAACGTAAAAAATCATACGAATTAGCTACCTTGTAAAATACGTACGAATTGCCGTGAGATCAGGTTGGAACAAATCACACTAAATAAAAATATGTAAATAGTAAAAGGTGGCTAATTCGTATGAATATGTATGACCTCACTCGTACAAATTTGTACGATTTGTCTAAACCCCAGTGATGGGTAGGTTTAGGGGCGGGGTTTGGGGTAGGTCATTCGTACAAATTCATATAAATTGATCACCTCATAAAATATGTACGATTTAACAAAAATCGTCCGAATTGAAACATAAAAATTCATACTTAGCTACCTCATAAAATACGTACGAATTGCCGTGAGATTGGGTTGAACAAATCACACTAAATAAAAATATGGGTTACACTTTCGATAGTCACTTTAGACATTCTACTAACTATAAGTAACTTTTCAACTACATGTCAACTAAGTGTCATTAGAATATTAGTAGGCTGTTGTAGACTGTCAGTAGACTGTTAGGTTAGGGTTAGGTGTTAGGGTTCAGGTTAGGAGAATAAGTTTACTTGTAGTTGCTAAGTTACTTACAGTCAGTTGAATGTCTGTTGGGGGACCAACAAAATAAAGTGTTAGCAGATATTAAGCTGACGGTCTACTAATACTATAATGATAGTTAGTTGACATGTAGCGGCAAAGTTACTTATAGTTAGTTGAATGTCTAAAGTGGACTATCAAAATAAAGTGTTACCAAAATATGTAAATAGTAAAAGGTGGCTAATCCGTATGAATTCGTATGACCTCACTCGTACAAATTCGTACGATTTGTCTAAACCCCAGTGATGGTTAGGTTTAGGGGCGGGGTTTGGGGTAGGTCATTCGTACGAAACAACTCGTAAAATATGTACAATTTAGCAAAAATCGTGCAAATTTAAACGTAAAAATTCATACGAATTAGCTACCTTGTAAAATACGTACGAATTGCCGTGAGATCAGGTTGAACAAATCACAATAAATAAAAATATGTAAATAGTAAAAGGTGGCTAATTCGTATGAATATGTATGACCTCACTCGTACAAATTTGTACGATTTGTCTAAACCCCAGTGATGGGTAGGTTTAGGGGCGGGGTTTGGGGTAGGTCATTCGTACAAATTCATATAAATTGATCACCTCATAAAATATGTACGATTTAACAAAAATCGTCCGAATTGAAACATAAAAATTCATACGAATTAGCTACCTCGTAAAATACGTACGAATTGCCGTGAGATTGGGTTGAACAAATCACACTAAATAAAAATATGGGTTACACTTTATTTCGATAGTCACTTTAGACATTCTACTAACTATAAGTAACTTTTCAACTACATGTCAACTAAGTGTCATTAGAATATTAGTAGGCTGTTGTAGACTGTCAGTAGACTGTTAGGTTAGGGTTAGGTGTTAGGGTTCAGGTTAGGAGAATAAGTTTACTTGTAGTTGCTAAGTTACTTACAGTCAGTTGAATGTCTGTTGGGGGAGCAGATATTAAGCTGACGGTCTACTAATACTATAATGATAGTTAGTTGACATGTAGCGGCAAAGTTACTTATAGTTAGTTGAATGTCTAAAGTGGACTATCAAAATAAAGTGTTACCAAAATATGTAAATAGTAAAAGGTGGCTAATCCGTATGAATTCGTATGACCTCACTCGTACAAATTCGTACGATTTGTCTAAACCCCAGTGATGGGTAGGTTTAGGGGCGGGCGGGGTCAGGGGTAGGTCATTCGTACAAATTCATATGAATTAGGCAACCCGTAAAATATGTCCGATTTAGCAAAAATCGTCCGAATTGAAACGTAAAAATTCATAGGAATTAGCCACCTCATTAAATACGTACAAATTGCCGTCAGATCGGGTTGAACAAATCACACAAAATAACGTATCAGACGACGGTTTGTCTAGTGTGCCGAGTTCACACCGAAAGCAACCATATTAAGCTCTCAAATAAAGGACTGGCTTTTCTATATGTGAGAAATTATGACCATTTTGGTGAACCTCCCTGTAGTAAAATGCTATTCGATTTGGTCTCAAATCCATAAAAGAGTTAGAAGTTTCTACTCAGGTAGCCAGGCTTTGAATAAATTGCCAACAGTTTCCATTTTGCAACATAAACAAAGGTCTGTGGGAACAACATGAAAAGTGACCAGTGAGTTTTTATGTGCCGTTTAGTGACCACTTAGGGTACGCTGGCCAAACACCATCAGTAACATGGAGATGTGGCAGCGAACAGGACAGCAGCCTATTGAGGAAGAGATCCTCCAAAGGCGTTGGAGATGGGTTGGCCATACCCTTCGCAAGCCTGCATCAAGCATTTTAAGACATGCCCTCTTCTGGAACCCACAAGGGAAAAGGAAGAGAGGCAGGCCAAGGAATAGCTGGCGCCGTGACCTTGATGCAGATGTGAAGAGATCTGGCCAAACATGGGGACAGCTAGAGAAGTTGGCCCAGGATCGGGATGACTGGAGAGCCCTTGTTCATGGCCTATGCCCAAAGTTGGGCGGTAGGTGTAAGTAAGTAAGTTAGTGACCACAATATATACAAAAAAGTTGGTACCACAATAATAGGCAATCATGGAATACAAAATGCCGTCTTTGTGTGCAATGTGCATCAGACGGTTTCCAACCAGACTGTGGGCGATCTGTGGGCGTGCCTGCAGTCCATCTGATGCTACTACGAACTTGATATAATGTGTAGGCGGCAGACACATAGTTTCTACCAGATCTAAGTAGGTTCAATGTGGTGTAGATCGCAGATCAGCTCGGCTACCATTTAGAGGACCTCGTTTTGAACAGGTAGACGATTTTGGTTTAGCTGATTAGAGCTGTCAGACCACCTTCGATCTGCAAGAAATATCTGCAAGTTTTTTTGTACTGCATTGGTTCCTCACTGTAAAATATGGGTCCTGCAGCCCCCAAAAGTTGCAGTACGCTTTATACACGACAGCCGTGCACGTCATTAGTCAATTAACTGAGTTGTCACAGTTTTCATGGGTTCAAATATCAATACATTTCTTTGTACAGGCATCATACTTCTCATGGAAATTTGAAGGGACAGATTATACAATACAGAACAATTCTGGGTAACAATTTCTTTGTCATGCTTTTTATTTCACTATCATGTAGTCAATAGTATTGATTCTTACATTAATTACTCTAGACACTCCAGAGTGTTTACCCCTTGTGCGGATATTGACTTAACCACAGGCTACAGGACAGAATACAGGCACTATACAATTTCAAAATGATTTTATGGCTTAGAAATATCATTTTCAGTAATCATGCATATTATTGCTTAAAATGTAATGTTCTGCTCAATTTTGGATAATTGCCTTCAAAGCTATACCTTAAATATTAAAAAGCAAGAGAAGAAAACTACCTTGTGTGCATGCTTCTTTTATCCTGTTATAAATATTCCCAAATTTTGGTTGACAATCTTCATGCACGTGTACTCTGTCTTGTAGCTAACTGGGAATTGGGAACCAGTCAGCCTGAACTAGCCATGATGAGCTGAGGGAAGATTATGTAATGAGGAGCTCTGTTACAGAGGAGAATGTGCTTTATATTCAGAAACGCATCACTAATAAGCCGGAGTCAATGAGCCTGACAGGGTTCTTCAGGTTTAGCCAAAAAAAAAAAAGCTTGGAAACTGTGGTAACTTTCATATTTTTAATTCACTCCAGTAAGTGTCTTAATATAGACTGGCAGATTTGTAATTCCCTGCTGAAAAAAACAAAACAAAAAAAACCTAAAGCTGGTAGCTATGTTTTTGAACACGGTATCTGGTTTTTAGCTGGTCAACCAGTTACCAAGTTACTTAAAGCTGCTGTCCGTAACTTTTTTAAGTTAAAAATAATCCAAAATAATTATTATAAAAAACATATTATGCCAATGGTCAAAACTATCTACTTGATTCAAAACGGTTGGCTTGTAATAGTAATGTTAATTCCAGTGGTACTGGTGGGTTTCAATTCGAGCATGTCATTGCGTCACACCCGTACACATAAAGAAGGCGTTTCGGCTTTTCTTGCAGCACTTTACACAATTAAACTTATGGCATCCAGAAAGATCCAAACAACAATCATCAGTGTCAACTGGAGATTCAGCAGTTATAAAACCCAAGTAACACAGTCCATACGTCAATATCCGCCTTTTTAGGGCCCCCTTAAACGTTGGTAGATGGCGATCCCGGGCCGTCATACAACTGACGCTTTACCTTAAACGTCAGTTAGGTGACGGGTTAGGTTTAGGTATGGGGTAGAGTTAGGATCCCATAACCTCATCTACCGACGTTTAAGGGGGCCCTAAAAAGGCGAATATTGACGTATGGTCAAAAGACGTCCCAAAACGTCGGTTATATGACGTCTTGGGATGAGACCGGGCTGACCCAAGAGACTTCGTACTTCGGATTTACGGTGGCTAGAGAAAGAAACCGTCTCATGCGAACACAAAGATTTAAACATCGGCGGGGCTTTTGAAAAGTGCGTGAACTCCGTGTTTTGAAGGGGTTCAAAACGGAAGAAGAGACGGCTTTTTTCTGCTGAACAAGTGAGACATTTCAATAGTTCAATCGTGTAACAGTATGTTTCCTTAATTCACACAGTTATGGAGTTTCCTTTGTTGTGCCTTTCTCGTTTTACTAGTATTATGGAGAATATGAATTCTGAACTACACAGGTAACCATAAAACACATTAAATTTAACATTAGTCATGCAACGCTGATGTTGTTAACATGAACAATTTGAGGACAAAGTAGGCTACAATTTGCACGGTTGCTGTAAATCGCGTTGCTTAAATCTAACGAAGCTTCTCATGTCGAATGCTTTTGATTTTAAAACGTCGGGCCGAATACATGACTTGCTCTCAGTGAAATCAGGAGTGTTCAAGTTGTTTAGCTGTTCACACCACACGACACAACGTGACTGATCCATGACCGGAGATAACGCACTACACAAGCTGACAACAACTCTGTCACCCAACGATTCTATCTTGTCTACAAACCACGTTTTGTCGCGAAAATTCACGCGATAAGACGAACCGGAAATGACGCAAAACAGCACGCGCGTCAATACCCAGCGAAGAAGAGAAGAAAACAACACGCGAATAACTGTTTGCGCAATCATTTGCTCTGAGAAAAAAATACAAAAAAAGAAAAAATAAGATTTACCCGGTGACCTCAACCCATGCCTTGCTCTGATTGGCTGGAGCTCATGACATCACTGAGGTTCAGTTACGCGACAGCTCTGGATATCTAGCATGCTCGATATTTTTTCTGGGCTCGGAGATGCGTCTGTGAGCATCTTTGATGCGTCGTTGGCTCTTTCATACAAACAGATTGGCAAGCGTTCATCGTCCGCTAATCCCCCGCGATTTGCACTCGATAATACGTGATAACTCCCTGACCTGTCGGCAAGCTCAACGATTTGCAAAACGGGCTTAAATCGGGCGTAAAATCCTGTAGCGTGAACTTGGCTTTAGTTGATCAGTATAAAAGTGGATGTTACTTACTTGTTCAGAAGACATTTTCCGATAAAAATTCTTATGTTGGTCAAACTTTCAAAAAGTGAATCTGTGATTCTGTATGACAGTATCAACACAGCGCAATGACTGACAGAAGCACTCGCCTCAAAACACTGTGTTCATCCGCGCTGTTTCATGCCGATTTACAACCCAAGTAAAGATGATAATTCCGCGAATAACTGCAATTGCAGATTTTGAACAGAGATGGCGACAAAGAGGAAAAGTTGTGGACTGCAGCTTTAATCAAATACAAGCTAAAGTCCAAACTAAGCTAGTTATCATTTGCCAAAATTCTGTACCGTTACCAACTTAAGCAGGATTCCAGTAAAGATTTCAGTACCCACAGAAAGAAAAACGCATTTCATAGCGAAAAAAAGCTATTAACATTTACCTGTGCACTTTCTACTAGTGTCTTCTCTCTTTGAGGAACTCATTAGCTTGCAGTTGAAGTTCTCCTCCCAGTACTCAGCGAACCACACGTTTCTTCTGTTGTTTTCCAGTGTGCGTGACTTAAAGTAGGCGTCGAAACCTGAAAAAGGACAAGGCAGCACTATTAAACGATAGCATCAGGTTATCAGTGACTTTACCTGAAAAGTCTTGTACTTCTAACGATGAAACCAGATATCTAACTAGTAATGTCAGTGCCAAGTTTTTCATAATTTCCAACACTCTCATTGTAAGTTACGTACGTTTAAAAAAAAAAATCATACGAACTTCACGCTAACTTTTTTCTATAAATTGTACATATTCATACTAGCATCATATTGTATAAATATCTTGTATCGTAAAATTGCCACCTCATAAAATAGTTACAGTTTGTGATTTTAGTCGTCATCCCCCTGCTGAGAAAAAAACTGAATTACTGACCTGTAATAATGTGTAGCTAGTATGCTAGTGTAACTAGTTGCTTCTCTAAGCAATTAAATCTCTGCATATGAACCTTTTTTCTGCTTCCCCAACAGAATCATTAGTACCCTTACTTGACATTCTTTACATCAGGTAGCTTAGCATTTAATCAGAGCGTTCGCAGACAAACAATAACATTTATCACTCCAGATCCCAAAGAGTCTTTTGAGTCTGCCCTTGTTGTTTGGCATCAAGGCTAATAACATGGCTCATCTAAATAGGTTTGTGGTGTAATGAGGCTTTCATCCACAGTCTAGCTAGGACAAAGGTCAGCAGAACATTTAATTTTGCCAGAGGCATAGGCTAACCTTACATAGTCATAGCTCATTTAAACTTTGTTTGCTTCTACTCTGTAGACTGCAAAGGAAGTGAATCTGGGTCTGCCTTGCCCACTAGAAAATAAGTATTAAGAAAGAGATAAGGTGTTATCATTAAGCTGCTACAGCAGAGCTGCCCTAAGCCAGTCAACAAATGCAGCTGAACTCTGTAATGCACTCCTGGGCATTGCATACTCTTGAGTCGGAGCAAGCATTCAGCCTATCTGTGGTTCCCAAGCTCTATCGCATGTCGAGGGTTGTAGCCTGGTGGTGAAGTCAGTCACTTCTTTTCAATGATCGGTTGAATCAAGGCACTCAAAGTGCACGTAAATCCCTTATTGAGACTTTTTTTTGGCAGAAATTAGAGTTTAGTGTTGGGCTCGAGCCAAGTCAAGTACAAGTTTAAAACCAATCGAGTCCAGGTCAAATCCGAGTCCAAAAGGGGCAGAGTCCAAGATGAGTCAGAGTCCAACTAAACAATACTGTATTTCATTAGGCCAATACCTTTTTTTAAACCTCAACAATGTCCACTTTAAATGGCATCTTGCCATTTTGATTTATTGTCTTCTCATAATTTGTAGTCTGCTCAGCAAACTTAAAGGCATGTAATGTACAGTAAGTTATGGTCGACTTGATTTCTTTTGAATGCAAAAAGCTAAGTGGGACTTGACTTATGCAGTGATATGAATTTATGAATTCAAGACATTCGGGGTAGCTTGGTGAATAGGAGCAGCCTGTTGGGATCTGAAAAGCCAAAAATGCAGTGGTAAGGGGGCAGGGGAGGGGACAGACCTACAGTCTTTACGGTAACGCTTCCTTTTACAGTACAGTACTTACAGTGTACTTACCTAGAAAGTACTGGCTACTATAAGGTAAGTACATGGAACAGGGGTAGGTTTAGGGGTTGGTTCAGGGTTAGTACTAGTTATTACCCAGTAATTGTAGTTACTAAAATAAGTACATAGTATTTACATGTGTATCTGGACTGTAAAAGGAAGCGTTACCGTCTTTACAATGGCACGCATTGTGTTTGAAGGTACATGTAATTTCCAAAACTCAAGGCCAACTCAAAACCGTTGCATTTATAATTAACAAATTACATTGGAAGTTTATTATATGGATCTATGTTTTCAAATTTATGAATATATTCGTAGTGCTTAAAAATTAGAAGGTCCCACCATCTTTTTTTTTCTTCATTACAACAGAAAAGAAACGAATACCAGCCAAACTAATACAATTTTAAAACAAAATTACAAATATACATAATCATAAAAACAAATTTAAAAAATTTGTGTTTCGTGTAGGTATACTAGTATAGGCTACTATAGTATAGTCTTTTTCGTTGTTTGATTATGATTAAGGACACAGAAAATAACAGGTTTATTATGCTGCTGTCACTTTAAGATTTGACGGACAGGTCTAATATACCGACACATCCGATTTTACCCAACTGTTTACGTTAACTTAAGACATAACTGACTGTTTACGTGAATACTCACTGGGACGGGCACTGAGAAGCACAATAAGATGTGTAAGAGAATTCAATTCAGTATCAAATTGATTGTATAAACAGGTAAGAGGTAAATAATAATAATAATAATAATAATTGACTTTCGTGACAATGCAGCACTGACCCGATCTGTGGTGCGTTTCCCGAAAGCATCGTTAGCCAACTATGGTCGCAAGTTCCGTCATTATCAGCACAGTTCAACGAGTCGGAGTTTCCCGAAACAAACGTTCCAACGGACATTCGCAAACAGCATCGCAAAGTTGTGTGGTTTGAACGACAGCTCTCGACCTGTGGTTAGAGGCATCGTTTCTGTATTGCATCACATTTGGACGTAATAAATCCTTATCTTGAGCAAAATAAGCGAGCTGACATTCAGTACAATCAGTGCCTTTTATTTAGAATACATAAATGTAATTTACATCTTTTAGTTTTTCAAAAGATTTAAAGTACCAATTTTGAAGAGTGCTCTTACGAGCCAAATATTGAGTCTGGTAATAAAGCAAAATGACTAAGAACAATTAGAAATAGTCCACGGATTACATGTCTGTAATTTATATATAAAAAAATCTAGCGTTAATTGGATCTCAAACAGTTTCATTAAACGTACTGTAGTTATTACTCCACGACGTGCAAAACCAGCGTGGTTGAACGATACTTTGCGACAATGGGTTTCGGGAAACAGTTGTGACTAGCTAGTTGATTTCTCCAACGATGCATCGTACTATGGTAGTGAAGCAGCGAAGTACATAGTTGTACGGGAAACGCACCCCAGGCTAGTAACAATTCCGTCTCAAAACTGTCCTGAGTAACCAACACTATCTCACGACCAATTCGTACAAATTCGACGCATGATTAAAAAGTGTCTAATTCGTACGACCTCACTCGTACTAATTCGTACGATTTGTCTAAACCCACGTGATGGTTAGGTTTAGGGGCGGGGTAAGGGGTAGGTCATTCGTACGAATTCATACGAATTGGCCAATTCGTAAAATATGTACGATTTAGCAAAATCGTATTAATTCGTACGAGTGAGGTCGTATGAATTGTTAACGAATTAGCCACTTTTTAATCATTCGTCGAATTCGTACGACTTGGTCGTGAGATCGGGTTGGAGTAACTGAATACCTGGGCTCTGGAACATTTTTCGAACGAAGTCTGAGTAAAAATGTATCCGAGTCTGTGACAACTCTGTGAAAAGTTGTACTCAAGTCCGAGTTTGAGCACCCCGATGGGGCGAAAAAGTAAAAATAAGCATTTGCGAGTCAGATTCGATTTGACATTTCCCACATGATCACAATGTGGGAGTGCATTTTTGCATTTCTTGTGCACAGATTTGAATTGAATGTAATTGAACTACAATTGAAAAAGCAATAAAAAAAGATCTACATATGATTCACACAGAAATTTGAACAGCTCATGTAGGACATAATGTGCGAAGAGAGAACCGTGAACTGTTGCGAGTCAGATTCGAACCCACATTTCCCAAATGAGCATGACAAATACGCTCTACCACTAGGGTGAACATCATATGTCACTCTTCTGCCTGAGCTAGACGTGTGTACGTCCGTTAATTGTTAATTTAACTCGGATTGTGTTTGGCTGAAAGAGGAAAGTCATATACACCTAGGATGGCTTGAGAGCGAGTAAATTATGGGATAATTTTCATTTGTGGGCATACTAATTCTTTAAGCTAAATTATTCAGCATGCTGATTGATACAAGTTTTCAGTTTATTTGTCAGTTGACCTCGAACAAATGTGATCAACACATCACTTCACAGGCGTACTTGACTCAGAAACTGATCCTCAGCAGGTTTGCGTGCTCGCTCATAAATTCTACTAATTGCAGCTTATTTGTACAAAAGACTTGTACACAAGAAACTCCCCAAGGCCTGTTTGTGTCATCCCCTCCATGTCTGGAGGACAAAGCTCAGAGCTTCACCTTTTGTTTAACGCGTTCAACAGCTGCTCTGTTGCCGAGGAATTAGCAGGCAGCACGTGAACTTCCTCCTTGGCGGGATTCATGAACTGTCCTTGCTATCAAGTAATGTACTTTTTTTTTTATATAAAACTTTACATTACTCAAAAACCATAGGAGGATTACATTAGCCATGAAGCCATTAAATAAACCACCAGACATGAAAATATGATGGGGAGACAGTTTGCAACGATCCATTACATATGGCGTCACATTCATAATTTATCTTCCTAATTTATTTAAATGGAAAGACCCATCAAAAACCCATTTAATTCACACACTATATATATATATATATATATATATATATATATATATATTAGGGCTGTCAAATGATTAATCGCATCCAAAATAAGATTTATTTATAATTTATATTATATATAAATATAAAAATGTATATATAAATAGTATTTGTTTTTTAAATATACATGCATGTGTGTATTTATATTTATATATATATATACACCCACATGTATTATGTAAACAAAAACTTTTATTTTGGATGCGATTAATCACGATTAATCGCATCCAAAATAAACGTTTGTGTTTTCATGTATATATTGTATAAAGATTTATACATCATTTATATTATATATAAATATAAATATTTTATATATAAATAGTATTTGTTTCTTAAATATACATTCATGTGTGTGTATTTATATATATATATATATATATGTATACACCACAAATGTTACCGCAATACGTTACATTGACTTATGTAGGTGTAATGTACAAGGAATATGTCATTATTGTGCAATAAACCACAACTAAGGAAATAAGAATGTGAAGTGTTTCAGGAAATATTGATATTTTATTTGAAGAAAGAGATCGTGGATCAGTGTTGACACATAAACTAGCACAGCTATGTAGGAAAACCATATATATACCCTTCCCTAGGGCACAAATTTAAACCGAAAGATTGAAGACCAGCACGCATTCCTTTAAAGCGCATGTAGGCAGTCGCATGTGTCTTTCCAGCTTTTCAACAGGCAGAGGCATGGAAGATTAATTCAGACAAGCCTACGCCATTTCCTTCTGACTCCGCAACCCACGTTAAAATCCATCGTCATGGGAACCATGAAAGCAAATGAGAAGAGGTTTCCCACAACCACCTCACACATCCTGAACCAATTTATAAAACGTTACATTCAAGTTTTTAGACACCCCAAAGCCGCAAGAGGAACCGTTACAGTTTGGGACTCTTCTCAGTTAAGCCACAAATCCGAACTGCTTGTGGCATCAAGCCAAGCGAGAAACCTCAGGTGACAATCACTAGCTCTGACGACACTTCAAATAAAGCGCCTGAGCCTCAAGTGGCATGCTAGATCTTCAGCTCCTCGCAGCGATTTTTTTGGACAGTCCGAGGTTAAACGTTGATCAGAGCCTATAAGGAGAAAAGGCAAACCAAAGTGATTTCCAAATCAACAAGGATCACACTCCAAGCTGTCACTCTGCTTCGAGTGTCTCTGTGCGGCTGATATAACGTTGCTGTAGAGCGCAACCAGCTAATGCACTCACAATTTGTCTACGTCTCTGAAGTGAGCTCTAGACAGATGCGGGCTGACAACTTCAGATCGATTCTGCTAAAACAAGTCAAAGGGGGGAGGTGGTGGGAAAACGGATAATAATTTAGATGAGCATCATGCTTGGATAATTCCAAAGGTGGGTTTTGTCAACAGAAAAATAAGGAAATAAGCTTCTTTTTGTTTCAGAACAAAAAAAATGTCAGCATTAGCAGTACCAACTCATTTGCTCAGTCTATGACAAAAAAAAATTAATACATTTTACATCGAAGACCTTTGACTCTTTCAATGTCTTGGTTCCAACTCTAAAAATGTTCTGCTCAGTGTGGATTCAACCACTGTAGACGAAATGCTGAAATGCTTCCATTACTTCATTGTTATGTTTAGAAACAGGTCATTAAACCAAACACTCCAATGGTGCAATCTACATTTTATTACTATTTTTTATTACAGTGCTTGCAAAGCACTAGTATATTGATATTTCTTAGACATTCTGATTAGGGTTTGTTCTAAGTGTTAAATTTCTGTATTGATTTCTTCCTAAACTTGGAGATTCCATTTTAAGTCCCCGTGCAGTTATTAACTCTCCTTGCTTCATTTACTACGTGGATTCATGAATATGCAAATTAGCCCACCCTCTCACATCAGCTTGGACTACCTTGGATCCAATCAGCAGTAAACTCTACAAGTGGAAATACTGGTTAAAATTCAGCCTTATTATATGTTTAAACCAGAAAGTGATTCAGATGAAGTGGGTGAATTATACAGGGTCGTATCCAAGTCGATGTATCAGAATGGTAATGCACTTTATGTATTGCTCTCTACAATGTTGGACACATAACGGTTCTTAATATGATTACCCTTTGGCTTGACTACCAAACAGCCAATACAGTGCTGCTAATGCTACACAACACATGTTTGCTTTCGAGGGAACTCATGTCCAATGACAACACTTTGGAGTATGCCTTCAGTTTGACAGCTCCTGAAGCACATAGTCCAATTCTGATTGGTGCAACTTTATTTTGCAATGCAGGCCAGCAGAATATAGATATAAAGGTAGTTGGCAGCTGTTGTCAGCTTACTGATCTTCAGTGAGCGCTCTTAGTGTGTTAGTCTTAGTTGATGTTGTCTGTCCTGTAGACAATATATTTATATAAATGGCTGGTGAACAATTTACAAAGTGTGTTCATCCCTGCCCATGTTTTATTCTGGGTGGGAATACACACAATTTTTGAGTTGGCTGCTTGGCAGAGGAGCACGCTCGGTTAGCCCCTGAGGGGGTAGATTGTGAGCAATAACCGCGTTTCCACTGCCGGGCCAGTCGCGTTTCCACTGTCACTTCCAGGGCTTGATCGGGGCTTACTCGGGGCCAACGGCCAGGATTTCTGTCCCGTCGAATACCTTGGGCCAGAGCGAGCCAGCTCGGGCTAGAGGCATGCTCAAGGTAAAAGGCGGAGTTTATCAGTGTTATGGAACGTTATGATCTAAAGCAAGATGCACAGATGCATGTTTCACTTTTTTATAATCGCACAAAATAAAAATCGCTGCTTGAAATGGAGAATCCACAGCTCTTCTGAGCATTTGGGCAGAAGAAATGGTACGACGTCAATTTTTTGTACGACGTCGCGGCGTGTGAAGAAACAAGGATGTTACAAAATACATCGATGCTTAACTTTCTATGCTAAACATTCAGCGAGCAACGTTCAGGAAAAAATAAACAAAAGTTGTGGGCGCAGTATTGTACAAGGTGATTAAAATGCCCAATGGACAGAGCGGAGTTCAGAGAAGGATTTAACCATGGTTCGACTTGATGGACGGTGTTCTGGGTCACCGTCCCTCTGTTAGTGGCGACTCGCGAGACAATCGGGACACTATTGCAGCCACGGCCGGTGAGTTAATATACATGTTATCTTCCTAACTTAACTTAACTTGATCCAGAAAGGTGTGTTAGGGGCAGGGTTTAGGGCAGCAGTGTGGGGCTACTGGCCTGGCAGTGGAAACGCAAGCTTGGTGCTTGAGGTTTGAGGCCACTGGCTCGGCTCGCTGTTAGCTCTGGCCCAGCCCTATCCCGGCAGTGGAAATGTGGCTATTGTGAGTTTATGGCCTTGAGAATACTCCGCTCCCAGCTGGTGCTGTTTGACCAAAGTGGCCAGCTCTGCGCTCCATGCGGTGTGCGTCCTGCGGTTGCTGAGGCAATCTGGCGGCTTCCCTCGTAGGGATCGCAGCCGGAGCTATCAGAGGGGTTTGAGATGGCTTCAGTCCTTTCTCAGCCCCCATCTGCAAGTTCCAGTGCTCCGGAAGCCCACTTCGCAGCTTCTTCCACCCCGAGTGAGGGTTTGAGGCTGGGCTTGTCTAGCTCAGAAGAGCAAGATATGCACAACATTGAAACGAGTGATTCGGGTTACTATTGTCACGGCAGTATGAGGAGATAGTGGAGGTTGTAACTTAAGCTGTGGCGAGGCTGTAACTCTTCCTGTGGTCAGCTCCACAACTTCCAAATCGGGGCTTTCAGGATCGCCACACTGAGGTGTCGAGATCCTGGAAAAAGCCATTTTCATATTCATCACTTTCGAGTTCCACTGTAAATCGTTATTCTTCTATCATGGGGCTCAGGGAGAATGGCAATAGAGGGATGCCCAGGATTGAGGAGACTTTGGCAGCCTATCTCTCCCCTGACGCTGTGTCATAACTCAAAATCCCAAGATTGCCCACCAAACCGAGTCACACAACCTCTTTGCTGATCTCTGCACCACCAATGAGATGGAGAGACACTTATGGCTCAACCTATCGGCCATTAAGGAGAAGGACAGAGCCTTCCTTGATGCCCCGCTGTCGGCCACTGGTCTCTTTGTCGAGCCTCGCTGTGGCCTCAGTCGTCAAGAGGTTCCAGGAGGCAAAGAAACAAGCTGCAGGCTTTCATAAATGTTTCCCCTGCTGTCATAAGTTCCATGGGGCTGCTAAGTCGTGTTCGCATACCGACAGACACAAAAGGAGAGCATTGCTAATTGAACTCCCCTCAACGATCATGGGAATCGAGGCAACACTCTCAACACGAAGCCCACGAAGGAGAAAATGGATCTGAGGACCGTTATTCTCTTGAAGCATGCTTCGGGAAAGAGGTCTTGGTGGTCAGGTCAGGTCAGGCCTCTAAGGGGAGTTCAAGTTTAAGATGCTGACGATGCGTCTTATCGTGAGCCAAATCAGGTCTGAGGTCTTGTTTATCATGATCAATCTAAAGGACACAAATATACATATCACCATCCTGTCAGAACACAGGGAGATTCTGAGGGGGGGCCAAGCATACCAATACCAGTTCTTCCATTTGGCATAGCACTGTCCCTGTGCACTTTCACAAAATATATGGAAGCAGACCTAGCACCACTCAGGGCGTACAAGTTCTCAATTATATAGATGACTGGCTGATATTGGCTCAGTCGCAAGAGATGGCAGCATGATGTCGTGCTGTAAGTACTTGGGGCAGAGGCTCAAAGCAAAAAAGAGCATGCTCACTCCTGTCCAGCGGACAACATATTTGAGAGTCGTATAGGCCTCGGTCACAATGGAGGCACAGCTGTCTCCAACACATATTGAGTCGATTCAGGCCATGGTGTCCAGAATAAAGCTAGGCCAACAGATTGTTAGGGTTCGTGGTAGCTGCATCCAATGCGATATCTTTTGGTCTGCTGCACATGAGACCACTGCAGTAGTGGCTCAGGCAGCAGCTTGCTAAGAAAGTATTAGCTTATTACTCTTTTTCTCTGTGATACACTGGGGATGAGGCCTTCAACCCAGGTAAGAATACTTTCATGGGATCTAGCCGTGGTATTATAAGGGATATCCTTGGCACCCTTCGAGCCTTTGGATTCTGCATTGGAAGTGTCTAGCCTTAAAAATGGCGTTTCTGCTGGCGATGATGTCTTTGAAGAGAGTAGGATTCTTACATGTCTTGTCCTTCCTGTTTGGAATTCGCTCCAGGCGGAGTGAAAGATATTCTTTACCCAAGACCGGGTTATATACCTAAAAGTACACAAATTATGGCATCTTCTAAGGCTTTATTGTCAGGGGCATCCCTTCAAGATATATGTTATGAAGGGATCCTCCTCCCCACATAGATTTGTAAGCTCATTTCGTTCCCCAAAATGTCGTCATCGATGCAGAGCAAGTTCCCTCGAAATGGAACGTCTCAGGTTACACATGTAACCATGGTTCCCTGAAAAGGAAACGAGACGCCTAATCTCTTTGTCATACTTCCTACATGCCTGGGAGCTTTCTTCAGTAGGTCAGAGACTGACAACAGCTGTAATGCCAGCTCCCTTTGTAGCTTCCACATTACGACGGCACACGCCGCGGGATGAAGTCGCACCAATCAGAATTGGACTAAGTTGCATATGTGCTTTTCCAAATTCCCCAAAGTGTCACCATCGACATAGCGTCTTGTTCCCTTCTCAGGGAACCATGGTTACACGAGTAACCTGTGACAATCCCGTTCTCCATCTGAGAGTCCGACAGCTGCCTTTTAAAAATCAGCATCCTTAGGAATGTTTTGAACAACTTATAACGTCAGTGGAGAAAGGCATATAGTTCAACATAACATCGTAATATACATCATATACATAATTCACCGGCTATATTGCTAAATGTACCCGGTTTTTCCTGTCCCTTCTTAAAGGTGTTCTTGTGCTCCCAGTGGAAATGCCCCTCTCCGCACGTTGGGATTGGTTGCATGTTTGTGACGGTAGGAAACCTGGTTGGTTTCAAGCCACGTATTTGAGACTGTCTTTGGTTCACTGCAGTTTTAAAGAGAAAATACTCAGCAATGGTGTTCACTGATGAATTTGCACATGGTTTGTCTTAAAACATATACAAAACACCACATAGACATAAACAACATTAAAAAAATGTATTTTCACCACAGAGGGTATTTTAATTGGAGATCATGGTAGCCTTTTTTACAGCATGTGTTTAAAACTGTCTAATATAAACTTTTACACTATAATATACTTTTTTAAACATGCCGTAAAAAGACTACAATGATCTACATATATATGTAGATCATATAAATAATATACTATGTTATATATTTATATAACTCATATTTGCATGCATTGCATTTCTTACATTATGCATGAATACATAATAAGCTTGTGATGAATTGATGTCAAAAGTGCAATCATTTTGGACAGTCATGACATTTTTTTTAGTACATTTACTCAACTTCATAGCTATTACTTGTTTATTACTGCTCATTCCATTCAAAACAAAACTGGTTTTCTACATGAATTATTGAAACCTCAACTCTCTTAATTATTCAGATTCGGCTGAATAAATCAGCCTGAGATTTAACACTAAATAGCCCTGCAGTAGATTTATATAATATAATATAACTGGGTCATAAAATAGCACATTCCCATATCTCTCATTGTGGCATAAACATTGTTGACCTTTATCTTTAATGCAATTGTATTTCTAAAAGTTGCCAATAGTAATGATTAACAGATACACTGACAAAAAAAAATAGATTTACTTTGAAACAATTTTCACTTGGAAATTGCAATTCCATAAATAATTATAAAGAAATGTCAATTAACTTGAAATCAAAAATGAATTATGAAGACTGAAATACTGTTTTCTTGTAAATAATGTTGCATATATAATAATGCATTTAAAATGTACAGCTACTGATGACTCACAGCGCACTCATGGGCATGACCAAATCGTTGTCCAATCAAATTGCATCTCTATAGAATGAGAAGGGCCTTCCCCCAATACCAACTCCTGCTGACTAGCAATAGTAAGTTAGTAATAGTAAGCAAACCATAAGAAAACTAAGGGCTTTTGGCTTTTTAGAAAAAGATGGGAGGGGCCATAATATACATCTCATCCAAACATCCTGTTTAAATGAACACATGGATGAAAAATGCACTTTCAAGCAATTTCATGAGGTTGTTAAAGAAGCAAAAAATCCATACCATTAAAAAAAAAGGTTTATATGAGTCTTACTGCTATATAGGTAAGTGTTACAATCAAAGCAATCATAAATGGCAATGGTCCCAATCCTTTCAATCTAGCTCTTGTAATGGTATTTTGTGATGGTGGTGATGGTGAAAGGGTTGTCACTGTGAGTTTAGGGTCATAATCAGAAATCCTGGAGTGACAATTCCAGGCTCCCTGCTGTTAGAGAGCCATCTACTACATAACACAATAAGCACCCAAACAAACAAACCCAGTCGGAGGTCACAGCAGAGGCCTGGACACCAGCTGTGAGTCTAATGGCCAAATTAAAACTAAACCAAGAGACTGAAATGCCACATGATGAGGCCGAGATGAACCGCTTTGTGCACAGTTTGATCCAATTACAGGCTGGGCCAAGAATGTCAGATTCCTGCTAGCTCATATGCTAACGTCCGAGTAACAGCAGGTGGAAAAAGTTTGATGAATGAAAAGTTCGGCCTCTTTGTTTTTGTGTGTAAGTCACGATTAAAGGCCCGTACACACCGGGACGAATATCAGCGTGCGTTATTCGTCAGCGTTTTTCAACGCGTTTTTTGTGTTCACACCCAAGTGTTTTTCGCTGACGATGAGCCGAGTGAACATGCAAATTCATTCCCTGACATTAGATGGCGCTTAATGTAAAACGGAAATAATGATAGAATACTATACTAGGGTGAACATATTCATGTCTCAATGTTTTATTATGACAGATAAAAAAAAAACGAATGAAATAATGATAGAAATAATACGGAAGCCCTGAACCGCAACCTAAAAAAAAAAAAAAAAAATCAGTAAAAAAAAAAAAAAAAAAATCAGTAAAAAAAAAAAAATCTGTAAAAAAAAAAAAAAAAATCTAGCATTTCGAGATTAAAGTCAAAATGTTTCGAGATTAAAGTCGAAATGTTTCGAGATTAAAGTCGGAATGTTTCGAGATTAAAGTCGAAATGTTTCGAGATTAAAGTCGAAATGTTTCGAGATTAAAGTTGAAATGTTTCGAGATTAAAGTCGAAATGTTTCGAGATTAAAGTCGAAATGTTTAGAGATTAAAGTCGAAACATTGTGCATTCATAACAGTGCGCGTCCACTGGCTCAGAGCGCGCGCGTGTGTGTGTGTGTGTGAAGTAGACCTGCCATGGATAAACCCAAAAAAGTAGCTTTTTACTTTTATCTGGGCTTTCAACAAAATTCTACACACGTCACACGTGCTAGTGGCAGTGTTTCTGAGGTGTTTTCGTGCTCGTCTAGTCAACACTATCTGGGTCGAGAACACAACACTAAATGTTCGGTCTCCCTCTTCAACGTAAATACGCCCTGGATACATTTTAAGTGCATCATTCTGTATCCAATCATTTGGCCGGATCCTGTGATTTCCTAAGATTTAATAACCACTTATGGTTGAGGAGAGATTCTCTGATATGATTGTAAAGCACTTTGAGTGTAGGCATATATGAAAGCGCTATATAAATGCCCTATTCATTCATTCATTCATTCATTCATTCCTAAAGCTGGATTTCTCCATCCAGTCTGAAAAGTGTTTTCCGTGTTGGTTATCCTATAGGCTAAAGTCTATTCCGGCGTATTATATTTTATAACGATAAAGTAAGATAAGTAATTCAGATAAAAGTAAAAAGCTACTATTTTGTGTTTATCCATGGCAGTTCGACTTCACACACGCACACGCGCGCGCTCTGAGCCAGTGGACGCGCACTGTTATGAATGCACAATGTTTCGACTTTAATCTCGAAACATTTCGACTTTAATCTCGAAACATTTCGACTTTAATCTCGAAACATTCCGACTTTAATCTCGAAACATTCCGACTTTAATCTCGAAACATTCCGACTTTAATCTCGAAACATTCCGACTTTAATCTCGAAACATTCCGACTTTAATCTCGAAACATTTAGACTTTAATCTCGAAACATTCCGACTTTAATCTCGAAACATTCCGACTTTAATCTCGAAACATTTAGACTTTAATCTCGAAACATTCCGACTTTAATCTCGAAACATTCCGACTTTAATCTCGAAACATTTCGACTTTAATCTCGAAACATTCCGACTTTAATCTCGAAACATTCCGACTTTAATCTCGAAACATTCCGACTTTAATCTCGAAACATTTCGACTTTAATCTCGAAATGCTAGATTTTTTTTTCTTTTTTTTACAGATTTTTTTTTTTTTTTACTGACTTTTTTTTTTTTAGGTTGCGGTTCAGGGCTTCCGTAAAATAATGTCTTCTGTATTAGAAAAATAAATATATAAATAATAAATAACTAAAAGAAATGCCTCCAAATGTAACAAAAAACAGCTCTCACAAACTTACAAAAACGAACTAACAAAATTTATTTATATCTATCTTCTAGCTATTTATATATATATCAATCTTTATCCTGTTTTTCTTCCTCATCATTGTTTGGCCATCTATATTTTGCTGTAGAACTGATCTTTCCCAGCAGTTTTTTTTTTTTTTTTTGAAAACCAGGACATTTTCATCACTTAAAAACAGTCAGGACAGGACGTGGAAACAGGACATGTGGAACGCAAAGTTGAGATGTTGCCCAGAGATAAAAACATAGCAGTTGTCGGATGAACAGATGCACGAGAGACGAGAGTTGTCGTATTTCCCCGCGTTTAATAAAACCACTCAAACGTTACACTCGTCCTCATACACGGGGATCGAGCGAAAACAAAAAACACATACAAACATCTGGTCACAATAGAAAAATAAAAGAAAAGAAAGAAAGAGTCGGCAGAGCGGTTATTTATCTCCTCTCCTCACTTGTCAAAATCTAACTGACGCTACGCACACTATGTGCAGTTCTCATCTCAACTCAGATTTCTATAAAGCACAAAGTGACTGTTACACATGTCCTGGGAAAACAGGACTGTTGGTCACCCTATACTATACTATTATTACTGAAATACTAATATAAATATTATCATATAGCTCTTTATGCTCCGAGACCAGCAGCTCAACATTCATCTTGCCCGTATCTCATCTCTTCTTCGCCGTATGTGTGCTCGGCAAGACCGTTTTGTGTTTGAGCGCCCCCAAGTTGTGTTTTTTTGTAACTTCGGAAGTACCAGACACGTGAGCAAACCCACCAATCTCGTTGGTCGGATAGGTTTTGACGCAACGCGTGGCGATTTTCACGTCGGTGTGAACACTCACATTGGCGCCCATTGTTTAGTCATGAGGCGTTAAACGTCGACGAATATTGCGCGCGAAATTCGTCCCGGTGTGAACAGGCCTTAAGAGTAGCTCTTTAGTGGTAAGTCACGATTCAACATTGAGTTGCAGGTATGTTTATGATAGTAATTAGGCTTAATAATTTGTCTCTCACTGAGGTCGCTGTCACGAGACAGTCTCCCCAGACAGCAAACTGACATTGAATCAACGTGGAAACGACGTCTCTCGTGACATTGAAACAACGTTGATTTTGCTCATCGAATTAACATTGAACCAACGTCAGACGCGGCATTCTTCAAAGCTAAATGAAAATCGAAAATTGGTTTGCTTTCATAACGTTGAAACAACGCGTTGATTTCAAGTTGATTTTCCGTTAGTTTTGAAAGAATGACGCGTCTGACGTTGGTTCAACGTTAATTCGATGAGCAAAACAATGTCAGATCAACGTTGTTTCGATGTCATATTTCCACGTTGATTCAATGTCAGTTTGCTATCTGGGTCACTAAACAAAATCACGGTTAACTAACACAGTAACGCAGCCTGTTTATGGGGAAGTAACAGTAATCGAATTACTGTTTTTTTTTTTTTCAATTCTAATCCCTTACTTTACTCGTTACTTGAAAAAAAGTAATCGGATTACAGTAACGCGTTACTTCTAAAGCGTTATTGCCCATCAGTGTATATGGGTTGCTAAGTTTCCTAATATGTTGGCTCACTGGGTAAAATTTGGGTTCTGAAGCAAATCCACAGGTTTAAAGTCTGTGTGATGTTAATGCAAAACTTTAAAAGCAATGAATATTCTAGTAGCTAAACTGCAGGACTGACACTCCTATGATTAACCTTGCATCATACTGGAGCATCTCTAGGCTATTTCCTAAGTGCTCGTCACATCGGAGCGCTTGGAGTATTCTGGAAGAGACGGGCTGCCAGCTAGATTTAACCACGAGTTACCTGACTGGTGAACGAGTGGCTATTGCACTGCACAGCTATGGGGGTGTTTTAGTCTGCGATGGCTTCCTAACAATCATTCAAGTAAAGATAGGATATTAATGTAACCTTCAGGTTCTGTGGGCTTTGAAAGGCCTCAAGCACTGTTCGACTTTTCCTTATTTTGTAAGGACGGATAATAAACAAGTTTCAAGGTTCATGATACATGCTTTTATCCGGTGCAAAGCATAGAAACTGACTTAAAAACACTGTAGGAACTGCACAGTAATAGTTTTCACATTTAATCATGTAAAAAATGCAATCCTTTTTGACTGCAAACACCTTTTTAAAACATGCATTTCAACTTTGGAAAAGATTCAGTAATATATTTTGGTGATCAATATATATTTGTGTCATATATTTAATTAATTATGTAAAGTAGATTAGAGTTGTCAAAAAGTACCGATTTTGGTATACCAGAACTTCGGCATTCTAACTGAAATAAATTAAGTTAAAGTTGAAGTAAATTACTAAAACTAAAATTGTAAAAATAATAATAAAGCTAAGTGGAAATATGAAGAGTTCAGATGCAAAAGCCTCTAAGTGCCATTTGAAATTTTCTTCTAAAATGATCATTTTTATCAAGCTTGTATATTTAAGTTCAGTAATTTCACTTAAATGGCAATGAAGATTACCTATTAATTGCCATTTAAGTGAAATTACTGAACTTAAATATACAAGCTTGATAAAAATGACCATTCTAGAAGAAAATTTCAAATGGCATTTAGAGGCTTTTGCATCTGAACTCTTCATATTGAAAATGCTATTAAACATGACAAAAGCAGAAAGCAAAATGACTAAAATTTCAATTAAAGTTAAAATGAAAACGTAAAATCTAATTTGCTCATTGTATTCACGCGCTCATCGCATTCGTCTGCGATTGGCTACACAAGGGTGTTTACGATTCTGCTCAACAGCGCTCACAGCGTCACAATTTAAAAGATTTCAGTACCGTTTGGTACCGAAGTCGGTACTTTTTGACAATTCTAAATTAGATTTTCCTTATTCATTTTAACTTTACTTGAAGGTTTAGTCATTTTGGTTTGTGCTTTTGTCGTGTTTAATTGCATTTTCTGTATTTAATGTAAAATTTATATTTTATTCTAATATTTAATATCTTTTTTATTACATTGATTTGTTTAATTTGTATAGTAAATCAATTCTATAAAAGATTTTACTGTAAACCCTAACGCTCAAAATAATTAATTGGTTTGAGTAGGACAAACTGAAATTAAACTAATTAGTTCAATCAAATTAACTTTTATGAGTATTTAGCACACTCGTTTTCTTTCAAGTTCATAGAACTGATATATTTTAAGTAAACTGAACTCTGAACTCTTTCATTGTTTTGAGTTTTATAAAATTATTTATTTTAATTTAGATTAACTTAAGTTTACCTGAAACGGCTGGGATGTCTATTTCGGAATATGCTTTGAAAGAGAGAGTAAATGCTAAAATTAAGTGTAATATAATGTTGTTGTATTTTTGTTTTTTGAGCAAGATTAATGTTAAGTGGAAGATTTAGTAGCGATTAACCTTTATATTGCTGCTCTCATACAGGAAGTGATACTGTGTAATATACTATTATTAAAAGTTTAAAAAAATGAGTATGTAAGCAAACTAGCTTGTTTAAGCCAACTTATACTAATAAGTGCTCACATTGAGATTACAGTAGTTAAATGTATGAATTTGTGCATTCAAACATTTCAAGTTAAGTACAATTAAATAAAATCTGCTTACTTAAACTTTGAATTTCTTAACTTAAAAGAATTGAGGCAACTGAACTTTTATATTTTTGCCCCCAAATACCAGGCAATATTAACAGAACATGAGGGTTAAACTCAGCGTAATAAATGTGGTAGGTACACAGTATAAACCTTTTCAGCTTGGCTCATGAATATTAAATAGGTGATGTAACTTTCGCCCAGTAAGCCTACCTGATTTGCTGAAAGGCAGTTAAGTGGGAGTTCGCTATAGGAGGATTACCGCTTATCTCTTGTACATTCGTTCAGTTAACTGCTGATGCAACTGGAGCTACTTGGTCTTGAAGTCGCTGCTTCCCGTGACTAACGACATTTTTTGTTTGTCATTGCAACATGGCCAAAATAAAAGAAATCTCAAAATATGTTTTTAGATGCTTGTCGACACCCCTAGTTCAATCGTAGCTTGTTTTGTCTAGGCGGCATGTTTTGTCTCCTGTGCGGCACAAATAAAAAACATGACACTTTCAGAACATCAGGTTCTGTATACCAACACTCAAAACAGATCAAAGACAACCATCTGAATAGCTTCCAGCTTCACGTCTGTTCACAAAGACAGCATCGTTTCACTTCAAAAAGGGAAGGTAAACGAGAGGCATGGCGTTGTGAATTTCCTCGCGAGCGCCTGTTCTTGCAAGGGGTGCCTGTGGTGAGACAAACTCCCTATCTGACTACAGCTTGTGGCAACACTACATTCAATTGTTTTCACAGGTCTTTTTTCGAAGAGCACGCGAAAGCTGTAAGTGTGATGCTTTCCCTGATGAGTGCCTTTTAAATTGTTCCATCAGTGCTGTGAAATGCAGGGGCAATTGCTCGACCCGGCAAAGCACCGCTCGACACGCTTATCAGCAAATGGCAAACAGCGCAAGCAGAGAGATGCTATCATAACACTGTGGATACCTGGAAAATGTATTGCACTGTGTGACATGATTTTGAGTTGCAGCGTTGCATCGCGCGGATTAACTGGCGGGCGGAGTGAAGATGTAAATGTGGAATTATCAAGGATAGCATTTTCTCCGTGATGGAAAAAAACTTGTTTAAACACTAGGGAAAGGTGGAATTTTTTTTTTTTTTTTCCTGCAGAAAACATTTTTATTACAGCATTTTTGTTCAAACACATAAACTTTACTTTGGGTATCGATATAACTTTAAATATTTCACTCAAAATGTACATTCTACGGAGCTCCTAAAGGGTCATGGTGCTGGAAAAAAGTATGAGATGGGAGGAAAAATAATAAGTCAATGCTTTCGCGTTCCCTCGCAAATGTTTTGCACTCCCCCGATAAACTTTTAATTCGCTCGCAACGTTTTGATCTCTTTGCGAGCGAATGCAAAGTTTCTCAGAGTAATGCAAAAGAATTGACAAATCTTATTTTTTTTCTTTATCATGTACCTTTAGGGGCTCCGTAACATTGTTTCAACATTTAGTCTCTCTCTCTCTCTCTCGCACAATAAAAGAGATGATATTTTATTATGTTGAATTTGCAGACTCGTTGAATTTTTTTTAATAAAAGGGCAAAAATACAAATGGCACCAGTGTTATTTTAGTATTATATATTTTGAATAAATAAAATGAAATAAAATGAAATATAAAACTTACTTTATCTCACCTTAGTGGTAAAGCAACTTTTCTCATTTTCATTTAGTAAGATGAAGTACTAAAATAATGAAAAATAAACTAAAACTAACAAACTATATAGACATTTTTAATGACTAAACCTTCAATCAAAGTGAACATATAAAGATCAACATATTAATGCAAATATAATACCATGAGTTTTTAAGAAAATATACATTTACTTCAACTTCAACTTAATGGAAATTCGACATTTTGTCTTGGCAGATAAATTAAATAAAAAGTTTCTCATCCAATACATACAGAATATATACACACACACACACACACACACACACACACACACACACACACATGTTGTATTATGTACTTATGTTGTAAGTTCTTGCCTTAATTTTGGAAGTCCATAAACTTGTATGTTTAAGTCATTTCATTTAAGTCATTAAGTCATTTAAGTCAAATTGTGTAAAACTTACAAAAAAAAAAGTTGAAAATTGCCTATTTTGATGAGTTAAAGCAATGTAAAAACATATAACTTATTGATCATATTGACTTATTTATCAATTTACAGAGTAAAAAAAAGTGTTCCGAAGTCAAACGATAGCTTGGTGTGAAAAAGCTATTCTCTAATAATCTCATTAACATTTAATATTTGAGTTAAGATAAGGGTGGACGTGCGAGTCCAGGCTTAATGTTAATGCCGCTAAGAAACAGATTTTGAAAAGTTGACATGTAAAGAAGAGTAAAAGTTATTATGTTTTATTTTTTGGGTGAGTTATTCCTTTAATGCAACACCATTAAACAACAGGAAGCGTTCTGGCATGGAGAGTCCAACACCTCAAGGCATTTTTCATCTCTCCATGCATGCCTCTTGCATCCACAGTGCTCTTTATATCATTAGTTTATGTCTGCAACAAAATATAACACCGTCGGGCTTTCATATATTAATCTGGCACTGAGATCAACCCCAAGGCCGGGCTGGATGGAAAAGCTTGCCAGCTGGGTCAGTCTATGTCCAGGCCTCTGGCTGGGTTCACAATCCCCCAGTGAACAAAACCAATCCAGACTCTGTTGTGCTCTGTTCTGTCTCCACGCGCACCAGACGCCATCGCTATCAAACGTGACACAGTTTCGAAGACACCGGGGAGATGCTTTTCTATTATTAGAGCGATGTTCCTTCCATCCATTCAACCTGACGTTACTCTGAACAGGAATACATCGCAAGCACCAAAGAGGTTTGCTTGTGCAATCCAATAAAAATAGGGTGTTTCTTCAACTTGGGGCTCTTTTGAGGCTCGTCTGATCTAAAAATGTCCAACCGTGTGTATACATGTGTACATATGCCAGTCATTTCAATAGGGAACTGTTCAATTGGAAATTTCGAATTAATGTGAAAGATTTCCCTATGCAGATTTGGCAATGGGTTAAGGTTTGCCAACTGGAATTTTAAGCAAAATGTGGACGCTTTATTTGACAGTGTCCTTGTTTCATGTACTGAAAATAGTAGTACCAGTAAATTATGCATAATTACATGCAAACAACCCTCAACAGAATCCTAATCCCACCCTAACTCTATAGTAAGTGCATGTTGTTAATTATTATTACCCAGTACTTAAAAGTATACTCCACCCAAAAATGAAAATTCAAAGAAAGATATTTTCAAGAACGATTGGAACTTTGGAGCAATTGACTTCCATATAGTACATATATTTTTTTTTCTATATGGAAGTCAATTCGTTCTTCAAAATATATTTCCTTTGTGTTCAGCAGAAGAGAGAAACTCATACAGGTTTGCAAAAACTTGAGGGTGAGTAAATGATGACAGAATTTTCATTTTTGGGTGGAGTATCCCTTTAAATATATAACACTGCAACAGTGACACCTTAAATAAAGTTACCCAAAATTTGCTAATGTAACCACACCTAAACATTGAAAATTTCCAAATTTTACTCTTTATTAGTAATATCCTTTGTTGGAAATGACTTTTTTTTTTATTTTTATTTTTTTATAAATGCTAAGGCTATTTTCAGAGCTAGCTTATATACACAACAAATAATTTGTATAAAAATGGATCACACTATAAATATTAAAATAGTTTAGCATTGTTTCATTTAGGATTGTTTTGTTAATAGTTTATGATGTATTTTCATATTTAACACATCAAATCTGGGCCTGAGACAAGGGTAAAACTAGAAAACCTAAAATAAAAGCTATTTACAAAGTAGCAAAAAAAAAAAAAAAATGACGAAGACAATACACAAAGTTTACAAGGCACAATCCATGGAACTAGCTTTCAAAAGTTTGTGATCCATAAGATTTTTTTTTATTTATTTATGTATTTATTTATTAGTTTTACTATTTAAGAAATATGAAGAGTTCAGATGCAAAAGCCTCTAAATGCCATTTGAAATTTTCTTCTAGAATGGTCATTTTTATCAAGCTTGTATATTTAAGTTCAGTAATTTCACTTAAATGGCAATGAAGATTACCTATTATTTGTCATTTAAGTGAAATTACTGAACTTAAATATACAAGCTTGATAAAAATGATCATTTTAGAAGAAAATTTCAAATGGCACTTAGAGGCTTTTGCATCTGAACTCTTCATATATACCTTTATTTAGAAAGGAAACTTTATTTTGAAAAGTGACAGTAAATACATGAATAAAGTTTCTATATGAATTGCAAATAAAAGTTATTTTTATTTCATCTGTTCATTAAAGAATCTAAAGAAGCAAAAAAAAATTAAGCAGCACAACTGTCTTCAGCATCAATAATAATAATAATCATAAATGTTTCTTGAGCATCAGATCATCATATCAGGAATATTTCTGAAGGATCATGTGACACTGAAGAATAAATTACATATATATTACAACAGAAAACACAAATCACAATACTACACTCTATTAAATGCTGGATTGTTTTAACCCAATTGTGGGTCAAATATGAACAAACTCAACCATTGGGTTAAAAATGTCATTTTAACCCAATGGCTGGGCTTGTTTATATTTGACCCAAATTTGGGTTAAAACAACCCAATATATATATATATATATATATATATATATATATATATGGGTTAAAACAACCCTATATATATATATATATATATATATATATAGTAAACAGTAATATTGTGAAATATATATATATATATATATATATATATATACTTTTTTTTTTAATAGATGGACCTTTTGTGCAAGAAACTTCTTTCAAAAAACGTTAAAAGATCTCACCGAACTCAAACTTTTGAATGGAAGTGTTTAACATAAACAGGAGGGGAAAAATCTTAATTGAGGTCTTAAAGTCTTACTCATAAGCTGCCTGTAGATGATGAAACGCCTGTAAATGTTTTGTTGCCTGTAAGTCATTTTGACACCTCAAGAATAAGAGTCAGCACCCCATCACCAGAATCCACATGAATACTGGTCTATGTCACACAACAATGAGAGATGTTGGTGTTCCCTGGATATCATGAGCATTATCGTCCCTCCGCCCCCCAAAAAAACGATCAAATACGCTGCAATCTTACCATCAATAGTGGCTCTTTTTGGCAGTATGGTGACAGCGCCGATGGCGGCATCCTCGAGGCCTTGAATAGGGCTGTTCTTGGCTCCCCAACTATCCGACCCAATCCACAGGAAATGGCCCACTTGATCGGCTCTTTTACTGGCGTTAAGGATCCCCCTGCGAACATTCCCACACATGGAACCATTACCCTGACATTGAGGCCCTTTGTGACTCTTCAAGAGAGCAGGAGAGCAATTGCAATGGCATCCAGATCGAATCGTTATCGAGAATGAAATACAAAATAGCAATTTTGAATCGGTTGGACGATTGATGACATGTAGAGGTCATTAATCAATACCCTTAGCGCCTCAGCTTATCCAGCAAACAAGATATAACCCCCTGAAGTGCACCCTTGAGTTGTATCTAAGTAATAGCTTTCAGGCCTGCAGAGTATTGACTTCTTGTCATCAACAACTTTTACATTGTTATTTTTGGAGCTCAAATGGGAGCGATTAATTGTTTGAAAATGGAATTTAATGCAGTTTGATCTTGCAATTTCCACTTCCTCTTCCTCTGCTGGAAACGCTGTCAACAGCTTACCGAATATCTTCGTCGTAAGCAAAAATAATGACCGCCCGGGCATGACGTGTCTCCAGCAGCTGTCGGATGATCTTGTCAAAATCAGCCTGCTTGTGGTCATGAGGGATCTTCAGGGACTGAGCGATGCAGATTCCACCTAGAGGAAGAAAAGAAAGAGGCACATGAGTGAAGCCAGTGACGCATTTAAAAATGGACGAACAATCCCCTAACGTTAAATGGTTTCCATTCGGTTATTTTGGTGCCAAATAACAACATTCCATGAATTTTCTCTGTTGGTTCCTGTTTGGAATCAAAATTCAGCTTCATAGAATGTTGAAGGCAGGTTTTATTGAAGAGAATCTAGAATGTTTTCGGTAAAAACTGTAAAAAAGAAGAAAAAAATGTTGTTAAGTATTTATCAACTTGGATTAAGTTGTTTCAACTTAAAATTACAATAAACTGACTTTTAGTTGTGTAACATAAAAAAATGATTGATTTATTTTGATGAGTTAAAGCAATGTAAAAATATGTGATGCGATCTGGTAAAACCCGTCGGATGTTGCGATTAAATTAAGCAGTCAAATTAAGATATTTAAGATATTAGAATCGCTCCTGCATACTAGTCCATAGGCTTCTTGAGGGAATGGCTCTTGCTGGAGAGCACAAAAGTGTTCTCGTCGTTTGATAAACTTAAGATTGAGCCCCTGTAGTCACTTGGACTATTTTAACGATGTCTTTAATGACTTTTCGGGGACAGCAAGAGCCAGTCCCTCAAGAAGCCTATGGACTGTATGCAGGAGCGATCTTAATATCTTAAATATCTTAATTTGTGTTCCGAAGATGAACGAAGGTCTTACGGGGTTGAAACAACATGAGGGTGAGTAAATACTGACAGAATTTTCATTTTTGAGTGAACTAACCCTTTAATTAAACCTGTTTTTCTCAAAATTACGTTTCTGAAAATCACAGCGATGAGCCGACATCAGATAACCATAACTTTTGTTACAGACAAACGATAAAAGAAAAAAAAAACAAAAATCAGATTGGGCTTGAACCCAGTTTTAATGTGATCACAAAACCTGTAATGTCAAATTTCACCATGTGGTGAGTTTTCCCAGATCGCATCGCAAATATGTTGCAATAATTATCATATAATCGTAAGCACATTTTATCAAATAATCAAACGCATTCTCATCCGAGGTCATCATATATTAACGCTTTTGCCAAAAATCGCATACTGTACGTTTAAGTAAAAGTACTGAAGTACTTGTTTTTAAAAGTACTTGAGTATCAAGAGTACATTTTCTAAATATTGCATATCTACTGCCATAGTGCTTACATTTATGTACAGAAACGTCCATGGAGTTATGGAAAATGTTAATACCTTGGAGAATGTAAAATGAATTGAAAGTAAAAATCAAAAGTCATTTTAATCTTTCTACCATGTTGGTTTATTTAACATTTAAGAAAATTTCTAAAAATTCAAAAAATCGTAATAGTCATTCCCGGGATGGACCGGCTGCGTCTTCATCCATTGGTTCGTCAATGGTTTCGCCTCTTATCTAAATCCAACCGTGAAGTTGACTTTGGCGGAAAGCTGAAGGTGATTGCTGATAGGCTGTCCCAATCAGTGGCGCCTGCACAATCCAATGACATTTGAGAGGGAAACAACAAATTGACTGTTTCCAAGATTTTTCTTTTTTCCATTTTTTTTTAATTTTTTTTAGAAGAAGTAGTAATGTAGTGGAGTAAAGAGTACAATATTTCCCTCTCAAAGGTACTTGAGTAAAGTCATGAGTACTCCCCAGAAATGATACTTGAGGAAAGTACAGATCCCTCAAAATTGTACTTAAGTACTGTATTTAAGTAAATCTAAATATATATATATATATATATATATATATATATATATATATATTAGTTCTGTCAAACGATTAAAATATTTAATCGCGATTAATCGCATTAATGTCATAGTTAACTCGTGATTAATCGCACAATTTTATCTATTCTAAATGTCTTTTGATTTTTTTTGTTACATAATTTTTTTCTCATTTTAATGCTCTTATCAACACAGGAAAGTGGATTGGCTTGTTTAGTGCAAATGTTTTTTTTATTATTATTATTGAAAATAACATTGGAATAGTGTTCAATTTCACACTAACATATATAAATAATCTCTTACACAATGTAACACTGTCTCTCAATAAAAGGGCGAAAGAAATACTGACGAGGTCCTGATATTGGCGAGGGGGTGGAGAATTTGCATCATCTGTGTGTGTGTGTGTTTGCTTGGCCATCATCAAGTGGTGTTTCGGACGTGCTGCGATGATGATAGCTCAGTTCACAACGAAAAAACACACAGATCACGTGGTCTTGAACTTTCCATTCAGTATCTTAAGGCATCCATTTCGGCGTCTCGCGCTCGTCATCCACTCAAAACGTTACCTCGCAAGCCGAAACGAGTGTGTGCGGCACAAAACGTCCGTTTTGTTGCTTCTTCGACCGAAGCGCAAGCGGATAGCTAGACCGTAAACAAAACAACAGGCACACCACAAACACACGTTTGGGCTTGCGAGCCGGCTTTGAGTGGATGACGAGCGCGAGATGCCGAAATGGATCAGGACGCATGCCGTCCTTTTGCAAAAGCATGTGAAAAAACTACAAAGTTTGCTAGGACAAAAAGAGCGTTAATCGCGCGATAAAAAAATTAACGCCGTTAAAATGGGTTTGCGTTAATGCCGTTAATAACGCGTTAAACTGACAGCCCTAATATATATATATATATATTTACACAACAATTTTGGATGTGATTAATCGCGATGAGTCATTGCCCAGCACTAATAAAATTGCATCCATTTCTATTTAAGACCCCTAAAATCGAAGACTTTCTTATCTGGGAATTTGCAATGAACAGCACTGTAATGGAAAAGTATTAGGATATGTTAGGATCCATCAACAGTTCAGCAGCTTTTGAATCAGATAGAAATGGAATATTTCACTCTCTTATATCAACCCATTCCATTTCCCATTTAATACATGAATATTCTACGTGATAGACGGGATCACTCTGCTTAGGAACAACAAAATCCAAAGCTTCTTGGCAGAGGTGTAAGTGAAAGTGAAACACAGCTTGCAGGTTTATGACGAGTCCAAATCTCCCCGGTGATTTATCAGATAGCCGACATCAATATCTGGGTCTGTTCCCGTTGCCCCGGAGTGGCACTTTTATGAACTTGGCATCAGAACACTGGAAATGCAATAAAAAGGGACGGACAAACGATGTAAACCCATCGCAGTCGCTTCAAAACACTGGCTTTTCTGGAAAGAGAGGCACCAAACTTGGCATCACTCCACGTTTGTCCCGATCAAATCCCACAGCAGCGCTCTTCTGTTTCCCGTTCATCGCTGTGTACTTGGCCTTGGGAATGTTTCCCATTATCTGGAATATTCACTGGGGAACCTCATACTGTTCATCCATTCTAAGACAAATGAATGCCATGGAGCAGTATGAATGCCAGGATTGCGGATGTTTATTGCGATTCAAATGCGTTTCATGAATGCAAGAACACTTTCACAAATGCTAATGCGGTTTAGACAAGGCATCCAATATACACGATGACAAAGTTCAATTGCAACTTGGTGTGTGTGAGATTCATGAAAAGCATTACATGACAGATTCACTAGCACATGCATGGATGCCTTTAAACGATCTATTATAAAGAAGAAGCTCAAATGAGTCATTTGTTCCTGAATCAGAGTGTGTTGCTCTTCTTCCCACCGTTTCAATTCATTACATTGCATTAATTCAGACTTATGATTTATTTATCATTGAATATGATTTCTTTGTCTTTTTTTTGCAAATCAGTATGTGTGAATCATGAAAAAGTAATGACACTGACAGATTCAGCGACTGATTTGAGAGAATGATTCAAACAGATTTTTTTTTTTTTACCTGAAACAATTAAAAGAATCAGCTTGTATATGAGTCATTTGTTCATGAATCAAACTTTACTGGTCTTGAGATTCAGTGATTGATTCGTCAAACTAACTAACTTGGGAGTACTTGAATCCATTTGACCGGAGCAGCTCATAGGAGTCATTTGTTCATGAATCAGACTGTACTGCTCTTCTTCGCGGCATTTTAACTCATTACAGTACCTTAATTCAGACTTCAACTTTACAACTGGGATAATTTATGATTTTTTTTATTATAAAACATAATTTACTTATCTTTGTGTTGCAAATTAATTTGCGTGAATCATGGAAAAGTATAATGACACTGACAGATTCAGTGACTGATTCGTTAGAATGATTCAAACTGATTTTTTTTTTTTTACCTGAACCAATTAAAAAATTCAGCTCGTATGAGTCATTAGTTCATGAATCAGACTCTACTGGTCTTGTCGTAAACCAGTTTGTGCGAATCATGAAAAAGAATAATGATAGACACATTTAATGACTGATTCGTTAGTATGATTCAAACTTACTAACTTGAGAATACTTGAATCTTGATTAAAAGAAGCAGCTAATATGAGTCATTTGTTTGTGAATCAGATTTTACTGGTCTACTAGTATGTTTCTTTTAAGTCAGCAATTTCCCACCCTTTTAAATGGGTAAATTACTTACAACTCAAACATGATTTTGTTATAAAATGTGATTTATTTATTTTGTGAATCATGAAAAAGAATAATGGCCGACAGATTCAGTGACTGATTCGTAACAATGATTCGAATTAACTTAGTAGTACATGGCTCTTTTTGATTTGAACTCTTATGAGTCATTTGTTCATGAATCATGAATTTGTGGTATGATTCTTTTTCAGCCCACGAACATCTTTCATTTTATTATGATTTTCCCGCCCTTTTTACCTACATTACATTAAAGGTAAAATATAAGCCGAGGTAAAATATGATTCCCTTTTTATAAAAAATGATTTCTTTATCTTTGTTTTGCAAATCAATTTGTGTGTAACATGAAAAAGTATAATAACACTGACAGATTCAGTGACTGATTCATTCATTTGGTTCATGCAAACAACCTCAGGATTCTTTTTGACCATTTCACGCATTCAACAAATCAATAGAACTAACAAATTCAAAGCAGAAAAGAAGTCAGATAAGGAAAAAAAAAAATAGAAATTTGTTATCTTACACTGATGATTTCACACACTGCCAAGACCGAAACGGACTTGCCACGAGTGTTACATAGAAAACATAATGCTATGATGGATATGCCATTTCCCGCTGTACTGAACCTCATCAGATTAACCCGCTACACCTTGAAAGGAAGTCCGAAACCTGGACCTTTCCGGCCTTTCGAGTTGAGTTAATGCGATTTAATTGATCTGTCAACTAATGTTAACTGACCAATTAGGATCTCCGGAAGCATGTCACCAAGTGGCAAGACTCGCAGTAAATTGACACGGACAGGCCCTACAGACACCAATTATAATTAAATCCCTCTTAACCATGGGTTTCAATCCCAACACGTCTTGGAAAATGCACAATGCATGCTGACAATGTATGCAGTATGAATCACCAAAGCGGATACAGCCTGTGTTTTCCCTATACGGCATGCCGTGAAATCCTTGAAATGTAATCCAGCCATTGTTTCCAGGTCTTTTTCTTTGTCTATTCACCAACACTGGAGATATTTTTAAGTGTGTTGGTATGTCATCATTGTTAAACCTCTGCATTCAGTATCCCCGTCACTAATTTCAGCCCTATGACATATCTCTTTGGGCAGTTTTAAAAATGAAATTCCAGTCACTCCAATGCAAACTTTAATTAACCTTAAAAACTGAAATAGCTTTACATCTTATCCACCCTGACACATTTACATTACATTCAAGCTGTGCATTTTATCAGTGTTTGCAAGGCTGTGACCCCGGCGATGCATATGTGCTGTTCTGTGAGGAAGTTGATGGAAAATACTGCAGAATTTTGTGCAATGGATTTAAACTTGGTGAAATGTGTTCAACAGGGCTGCAGTAAAATAGCTGAGATATACACACCTGCGAGAGACTAAACTAAAACTAAAACTAAAATAGCCTTGTGTTTTATAGCTTTTATTATGATTATGATGATGATGGTGGTGATGATGATGATTATCATTATTAAGAATAATAATAATACAAAAAAATAATAATGTAATTATTAATATGTAGTAATTATTATTAAAAAAATAATAATAACAAGAAAAGCTGTAAGCTACGGAAGCCCTGAACCGCAAGGAGAGAAAAAAAAAAGAAAGTGTACTTCGTTATTTCGACTTAATAGTTTGTTATAACGACATAGTATCTCAGTATAACAACATAATATCCCATTATTTCACTTAATAAGTCGTTATTTCAACATAATATCATGGTTATTACGACATGTTAAGTCGTTATTAAGACACATCTCATTATTTCGACTTAATAAGTTGTTATAACGACATAATATCTTGTTATTTCGACTTAAGTCGCTATAATGACATAATATCTCATTATAACGACATATCTTGTTATAGCAACATAATATCTCGTTAGAAACGACATATCTTGTTATAACATAATATCTCGTTATAACGACATAGTATCTCGTTATAACGACATAATATCTTGTTATTTTGACTTAATTTAACTTAAACGTCATTATTTCAACATAATATCTGGTTATTACGACATAATAAAAAGTTGTTATTTCAACATAATATACGACATTTCATTATTTCAACTTAAGTCGCTATAAGGACATAATATCTCTTTATAACGACATAATATCTTGTTATTTTGACTTAATAAGTCGATATTTCAACATAATATCATGGTTATTACGACATAATAAGTCGTTATTACGACATATCTCATTAATTAGACTTAATAAGTTGTTATAACGACATAATATCTTGTTATTTCGACTTAAGTCATTATAACGACATAATATCTCATTATAACGACATATCTTGTTATAACGAGATATGTCTTTATAACAAGATATTTTGTTGTTATAATGAGATATGTCTTTATAACAAGATATTATGTTGCTACAACAACATAATATCTCGTTATTACGACATATCTTGTTATTTTGACTTAATAAGTCGTTATTTCAACATAATATCTGGTTATTACGACATAATAAAAAGTCGTTATTTCAACATAATATACGACATATTTCATTATTTCAACGTAATAAGTCGTTATAACGACATAATATCTCATTAACGACATAATATCTTGTTATTTTGACTTAAGTCGTTATTTCAACATAACATCTGGTTATTACAACATAATAAAAAAAGTCGTTATTTCAACATAATATCTGGTTATTACGACATAATAAAAAGTCATTATTCCAACATAATATACAACATAATATCTGGTTATTCAGACTTATTTTATTATTTCAACTTAATAAGTCGTTATAACGACATATCTTATTATAACAACATAATATCTTGTTATTTTGACTTAATAAGTCGTTATTTCAACATAATATCTGGTTATTACAACATAATAAGTCGTTATTACAACATCTCATTATTTTGACTTAAGTCGTTATAACGGCATAATATCTCGTTATAACGATATATCTCGTTATTTCGACTTAATAATTCGTTATTTCAACATAATATCTTGTTATTACGACATAAGTCATTATTTCGACATTATATTATTATTATTATGTCGTTATAACGACTTAAGTCGAAAATAACAAGATAAGTTTTCTTTCTTTTTTCTCACCTTGTGGTTCAGGGCTTCCGTAGTAAGCCAATAAAAGTGCTAGTTGTTGCTATATTGAATATCATTGTGTATTGAATTGACACCTTGTATATTGGCGTTGTATTATAAAGCAATAAGCACAGTGATTTTGTCGAGATTAAGGGGCCCTTTACACAACAATATTTAAAAAAAAGTGTTTTGCCCATTCATTTACACGACAACGTCTTCTTCGTTTTTGGTACGTTTTTGGGTACGTTTTTGAAACCGATTGCGTTATTGACTTATGAACTAAAAAAACATGAATTTGTGAAAACAGTGACATCATGTGCATGTGTATTATGTGTTTGCCTATGTAAAGTCTGATGTACAGTAAATTATGGTACATAGTTTGGTACAATGTAAATGATTAGTACATAGCCCTGAAAGGTTAAGCACTTCTAGTCATGGCCAAGAACCCGCCTTAGCAAAATCACTGTCAAATATTTTGTCAGTTAATTAAAAAAAGTCACATCTGCAATGGTTATTCATTTAATATTACTGAATAAACCAATATAGCTACAGT
This sequence comes from Pimephales promelas, assembly GCF_016745375.1. Next base: position 1,661,011 of record NW_024121732.1, read on the forward strand.
GGGTTACACATACGATATTAATTTTAAGGGTCAGCTCAGGTAGGATTCTGCATATTGAGTTTTTTACGGTGCATGTTCTTAGCTGGAAAGCTTGCCTCAAATTTAAGTGGCACTGACACTGCAAGCTCAAAGGAGATAAAAGTGAACAGACCCGATAAAGTAAAACCAGGTTTAGTAGGAGGACTCTGACATTTCTCTAGGCCAGTACTGTTATTCACATCCATAAAGCCGGATGTCACTCCTAAGTTCTGGAGATGATGTCGAACAGATTGTAGTGACTTGACCTGGATTTAATTCCTAATCTTGTACCGTCAGAATTGACCACCGTAATCCAGGGCAAAAACCTCAAGGCACAAGGATTTTCTCAAAGGAGATCCTTTTTCTATCCAAGTTCCCTTGAAGTACTGATGAGATTTTTTACATATGACAAAAAGACATAACAAGAGTACAAATCATATACCAACTACAATACATAATGTGTGCTTGACAATTACAAGTGTAATTCTGAATATAAAGTATATTTACAGACATGGGGAAAGACCCTTGTGGCTTGCGCCTTGTTTATATGACCAAAAAATGTTTGATTTTTGAATTTCCAGGTTTTCTTTCTGAGCATAAATGTAAGACCAATACGTTTAAATTAACATATATTCCGATTTGTAACGATTTAAACCCTAAATCGTGCCTGTCGTCGCTGGAAGAGGGTGAACAGAACACCATTTTGATGAACAGCCTCTGGTAATTGGCTCTTTGGAGATTGTTGACGCCTCGTCTTTTCATCACGGTGCTTCAACAGCCATCAGAGACACTCAGCCAAGTAAATGTTTGAGATTCAAGACACTTCCCGTCATTAAGGGGTAATTTGTGCTACATGAATGTGGAGAGGACTGTTTAAACGAAACATGAAAATGAGGATTTCATTCAACATGCAATCATACGCTCAGAAGCAGGTGGATTCAGGGTGCAGATCGCAACGGAGATGATGTGCACTGCAAAAACTGATTTCCCTACTCAGTATGGTTTACAGTATTTTCCTACTCAGTATGGTTTACAGTATAGGTATGGTTATCCAGCATTTTCCAGATCATTTACAATTTAGGTGAAAACTATTCCTTCAAAAAAGTGAGTCTTTTCTCAAGTGAATGTATCTTGATTATATATGTAAACAAGAAAAACTGAGCAAGAAAATATTTTGCCAAATGTGAAGAATTGAAAGAAAAATTCTTATACAAAAACATGTCTATAGTCTATAGTTGTTTTTGGTCCCTATTGACCTTCAACTGCATGGGCAAAAAACAATCATCAAACTATATTTTATGTTTTGCAGATGAAAAAAAGTTTTGGACAACCTAAGGGTAACATGAGTAAATTATGAGATTTTTCATTTTTGAGTGAACGATCCCCTTAAGCTTCTTGCATAGGATCAATGAGAAAGTGTTTGTGTAATGAATCTGTGAGCAACATACTCCAACATATAAGCGCTATATAGTAGGAGATGGCCTACCTACACTCTAAAAAATGCTGGGTTGTTTTAACCCAACTTTGGGTCAAATATGGACTAACCCAGCCGTTGGGTTAAATTTTTACATTACATTTTTAACCCAGCATTTTGGGTTTGTCCATATTTGACCCAAAATTGGGTTAAAACAACCCAGCATTTTTTAGAGTGTACAGAACTAATAAGCATATCTGTGTGATATTAGAGAATTGAGGAGATTAAACCCCAAAAATTAGAGTTAATCAGCTTGGTAAATGAGGCTGGTGAGCGAACCGACTGGATTTCACTTACACGCATTGATCTTGCTCTAATCCCTCAAAAAAGCCCATTTCCCTCTGATTGTATCGCTGTGGCCCAGTCATTTCAGTTTGTTCATGGTTGTGTTATGGTGTGCCTTGATCCAATTAATCTCAGTTTAGGGGTAGTTTCTACTCAGAAACACTTAAATATTGCTAACATACTGCTAACATACATGTATACACTCACCTAAAGGATTATTATTTCTCATTAATGCAATTATCTAATCAACCAATCACATGTCAGTTGCTTCAATGCATTTATGGGTGTGGTCCTGGTCAAGACAATCTCCTGAACTCCAAACTGAATGTCAGAATGGGAAAGAAAGGTGATTTAAGCAATTTTGAGCGTGGCATGGTTGTTGGTGTCTGAGTATTTCACAATCTGCTCAGTTACTGGGATTTTCACACACAACCATTTCTAGGGTTTACAAAGAATGGTGTGAAAAGGGAAAATCATCCAGTATGCAGCAGTCCTGTGGGCGAAAATGCCTTGTTGATGCTAGAGGTCAGAGGAGAATGGGCCGACTGATTCAAGCTGATAGAAGAGCAACTTTGACTGAAATAACCACTCGTTACAACCGAGGTATGCAGCAAAGCATTTGTGAAGCCACAACACGCACAACCTTGAGGCGGATGGGCTACAACAGCAGAAGACCCCACCGGGTACCACTCATCTCCACTACAAATAGGAAAAAGAGGCTACAATTTGCAAGAGCTCTCCAAAATTGGACAGTTTAAAGGGTTAGTTCACCCAAAAATGAAAATTAAGTCATTAATTACTCACCCCCATGCTTCCTTACTAGACTTCCTTAGATTTCCACGACGCATGCGCGAGAATTGCGATCTCCTTACACTACTTCAGATTGCAATTCTCGCGCATGCGTCGTGGAAATCTAAGGAAGTCTCGTTTCTGGCCTACAAGGAAGAAAAGGAATAGTCGAATAAACTGTTTTTTTTGTTTTTTTTTTCGCACAAAAAGTATTCTCGTCGCTTGATAAACATATAGTTGAGCCACGGTAGTCACTTGGGATATTTAAACATTTTCTTCATTGACTTTCTGGGCCGTCAAGAGGCAGTCCCTTAGGAGCCTATGTGGTAGTTATACAACTCTCAAATTTAATCAAAAATATCTTAATTTGTGTTCCGAAGACGAACGAAGGTCTTACGGGGCTGGTACAGCATGGGGGTGAGTAATTAATGACTTAATTTTCATTTTTGGGTGAACTAACCCTTTAAGACTGGAAAAATGTTGCCTGGTCTGATGAGTCTCGATTTCTGTTGAGACATTCAGATGGTAGAGTCAGAATTTGGCGTAAACAGAATGAGAACATGGATCCATCATGCCTTGTTACCACTGTGCAGGCTGGTGGTGGTGGTGTAATGGTGTAGGGGATGTTTTCTTGGCACACTTTAGGCCCCTTAGTGCCAATTGGGCATCACTTAAATGTCACGGCCAACCTGAGCATTGTTTCTGACCATGTCCATCCCTTTACCCATCCCACCCCCTTCACCTAAAATGGTCACCAGATCTCAACCCAATAGAGCATCTTTGGGAAGTGGTGGAACGGAAGTTTCGTGTCCAGTTGATCTCCATCAACTGCAAGATGCCATCCTATCAATATGGGCCAACATTTCTAAAGAATGCTTTCAGCACCTTGTTGAATCAAAGAGTTAAGGCAGTTCTGAAGGTGCAAGGGGGTCAAACACAGTATTAGTATGGTGTTCCTAATAATTCTTTAGGTGAGTGTGTATTGTGTATACTCACACAGTATACACAAATATATAGTCAAACCAAAAATGATTCAGACACCATTTATCATTTGCAATATTTCAATACTGGTGGGTGCAGGACACTACAGTTGATTTACGTAAATTAGGATTTCAAGGTGTCTGAAAATGTTTTGGTTTGACTGTATAAATAACCTACTTCAAAACAGCTTGATATTAATCGAACTACTTTAAATGATGAGTAGGCACTGTTATACGTTCTCTCAATCTAATTCTAAAAAAAGTCGTGCTCTATTGAATGGTCAGTGCTCCATCAATACAAATTTCCAATGGCAGCTGTTTGCACTTAAAAGAGTGTGTGGGTTTTGGCTGCTGCTCAGTTTTGGGGATATTAGACACCAGTCTCATAAAGAACTCTAGTTATGGCCCATCTTGGCACTTCAAGGATGAACTGCAAAAATCTATCAACATCATGAATGACAAAATATTGATCTAGGCAATCATTTTTAGGTTAGTTCATGTCTATTCCTTGGCCAGAGAAATGGCCTGAAATATGACTTCATTCCAGGACCGCTAAATCTAAAAATTAAACATGGAGTGTCAGAACTTACAAGGTCAACCTTGAGATCCGGGCTAAACTCAGGCAAGCTTGAGTGATCCGGCTGCAGTAGCTAAATCGTAACTTCAAGGTTGTAATTAAAATTGCAGGCCAATTCTACGTGCCACTCAGCGAGCCTCTCTATCATACGGCCTTACAAAAAACTCAATATCCGCGGTGTGAGCCGGCGCGAATCCAATAAGATGCCCCTACAGTTACTCATTTGTGTATATTGGTAAGATGGCGTAACCAATCAAGATATCACATCGTCTTAAATGGCTTTGCGTTGCGTGTTATGTTGATTTGTGGCTTCGAGGGAAAGTTGTTTGCAAGGGCCAGCAATTAATCTCTATTGAATATGTAACAAAGGCGAACCATTGCGAGGCTGCGGGCAGAGAAACTAAGATCTTTCATCATCCTCTTGTCTCCCATTAAGAGGGTAAAGCTCTGGTATCTTCATCACTACAGGCATAAATTATCCACTTCAATTCTGCACTCAAAACTTTGTGATTCACAGACCCCAGCATCTCTTTGACTTTCTTCAATAATACACAGTCTAGACTTGCCATTCACCAGTGCTGACCTAGAAAACAGTCGAGCAAACTTTGCCTCAACAAAGGCAATTTGTTATGACGTAGTCTGTAGATTTTGCACACTAGTTATATTTACACTGTAACAAAGTCAGACAAGATCATCAGGGCAATCTATCTTCGTTGAGGCACCTCACATTAAGGTGAACGGGGTTGTTTTCAAGAAATGCAGAATAGTGGTAGTGTATGAACAAGAAGGAAAGACCATATTTCTGCGCAGTCAAAATATTAGTGATGCATCGTTAGCCAATATTGGATTTGTCATTGTGGATGCTCACTTCCCTACTTTTACATTGACCTTTTAAAGGGTAACTAAACCCCTGGTCAGAGCCTGACTCCACCCACTGGCAATATTTGAAAATGCTGAAAAAGTGGGCTGACCCCAGCGGAGATTGAGGGGACGAAATAGATGCTAAAACACTCTATCCTAATCGTTTTCAATACTCACAATTCCAACTCCTGACTCCCTACAGTGGTTTTGACGACACAATCTGGTTTTTATACTGCCAAGGGAGTAGCCCGCGTGGTGAGCTGAAACATCCGTACGTCACGAAGTGCGGAACATCCAATAGGAAAATTCAACTGCAGTAGCCACCGTTCAACCTGAAGAGGGCAGCACTAAGACGTTTTTACGCCATATATTGTAGAACTAGAACACTTTATAAACAAATGTCAAAAAAGTTACTCGAATCAATGACTGGTATAAATAAAGATCCATTCTTACAGATCATTAACTAAAAAAAGTTGGTTAAGCGTTTAGTTACTCTTTAAAAATTTTAAATTTGACTTTGACAAATTCACCTTTGCTGCCTTTACGATTCCTTTAAAGTGGAACTTTCTCAATTTTCAACCCACTTTGTAAAATGAACAATGTTTAAACATTCTCTGTGTTACCTAGACCAAAAAAATTCAGATTTATTTGTCAGTAAAATTACTTCAGGGCTACTGTTAAAACTACAGCATTTTTGTATCCCTGTCCATGGACAGTTAGATCGGTGGAGGGTTATTAACAAAACAGTTAATGTAAGGATAGGTTTATCACTGAAACTTGTATCGTAAGTTGTCTACTCTTTAAACAGCATTCTTACCTGAACGAGATGGTGTTTGTGTTTGTGGTGATTCAGTTTGAAATGTTGACAAAAAAATACAGAGGTTAATTTGATTTTTTGTTGCAGCGTTCTCTCCATATTTACGATTCCTTTCAACCTTTAGCCGCTGCCTACAACGTGCTGGATCCTTCCCTGGAAACCGAAAGTAACTTAAGTTTCTTAACTTAAGTAAGTTTCCTCTTTGAATTCTTGCACTAGAGAACAATACAAGCCGACTCCATTATGATTAAAAGTTTGCTAATAAGTGTTTCCTACTAAAGCAAGGTGGTATTTGACTCTGGTAAGCGTATCAATAGTGAATGTAAAGCTGACGTTAGAGGTTTCATCAACTAGTCGACTAGTCGACTGTCACAACCACTAGTTGGCGCTGTTGGCCTTAATCGACTGGTCAGAAACAAAATGATGACATCTATTTGTGAACTATCCCTTTAAGTACAAGCGGCAGTACTATATATCGTATTTTCCGCACTATAAGGCGCACCTTCAATGACCTATTTTAGAACATTTTTCAAACGTTTGACTGGGTTTGCGATATGCATCCACTAGATGTGCTAAAGGGAATGTAGCGAGTGCGCGGCGCCGGAGGTGAGGCGTTTATTTAGTAAGCTTGAGCGCGCTGGGGCGGACCTATGGGGCGGACACGTAACGTAACTTACATTCGCAGCCTGACTCATATGAGTATTCAATGTGCAGCGGCTCGCGGACAGCAACAGCTGACTGTTTTGAATGAGACGACCCGGTTACTGTGAACAGGGAGCGCTTTATGAACATTCTGTGATGCGCGAGCAGCACCGGGGACAGTGCGCGTGTTCGTGTGTGTGTTAATCGTGAGCGGGCATGTGACTTACACACATAACCTGATTTATACGAGGTTGAACTGGCCGTGTGACAAAGTGGGCATAAGATAGACACGAGCGCGAGCAATTGATCCATATATAAGGCGCTCCGGATTATAAGCCGCACTGTCGTTTTTTGAGAAAATTAAAGGTGTGCCTTATAGTGCGGAAAATACGGGAACTACTGTCGCTTTTAGACCAGCACGCGACGTGTTTAATATAGACGCATATTACACCAGATTTTCTCTCAAACGTTTGCTTTCATTTTAGACATAGCCAATTCTGTTTATGTAAACATTGTTTGTATTTAACAGTATTAGCATAATAAGACTCGAAAGATAACTTAGTCCAGTATTCAAGCGCTGTTTGACAGTCTCTAGTGCCTGTGAGCATCGAGGGTATGCCGTGCGCTTTCAGAACAGCGCGTTAATTAATGTTTAACCGGCAAGGCTTATGCAAATAATGAACTTTTGTGAATTGCAATGTCCCGTACCTATTCATTAATGTGTGATGTGTAGGCTACGTCGCGTTGACACAGTTGAGACAGAGGCGCCAGAACTGAACTGATAGAATGCACTGTTACACGATACTACCATATTTCTTCAAAAGCAGATGGTTGAGACATTTACTATTCGTGATGTCGCACACCCCGAGAATCAACCATTTAACGACTAGTCGAATATTCGTCGACTGTTATGCAAAACTAGTCGACTAGCAAAAATCAGTAGTTGTGAAACCCCTAGCTGACGCCACAGCGTGTTGAGTTCTGGGTAACTGTTGTTTCAACTCTACATTGGGAGGATCACTCTGCCTTTCTGCTAATGAGTTTAAGGCAGTATTTTGATTTTCTGACATTATTGTGAAAACTAGCACCACCCTTGTTCATTCGTGCTAGCCTGACGTCGTCATACTCAAATTCTAGTCAGAATGTGAGTCTTAAACTGCTCCATTGAGCTGTGATTATGGGGGTGTTTCAACCAAACCAGGAAAGAAAATGCCTCTGCACTCAATTGGTTAGACCTACAACCAATCAGGGGTGCGTTACCCGTACAACTATGTAGTTCACTGCTTCACTACCATAGTTCGATGTATCATTGGAGAAATCAACTAGCTAGTCACGACTGTTTACCGAAACCCATTGTCGCAAAGTATCGTTCAACCACGTTGTTTTCGCACGTAGTTGAGTAATAACTACTTTTATTGAAACTGTTTGAGATCCAAATAACGCTAGATTTTTTATATATAAATTACAGACATGTCATCTGAGGACTATTTCTAATTGTTCTCAGTTATTTTGCTTTATTTACCAGAATCAATTTTTGGCTCGTTCTTAAATAACCGATTTCAAAATCGGTACTTTAAATCTTTTGAAAAACTAAAAGACGTAAATTACATTTGTTTGTATTCTAAATAAAAGGCACCGGTTGTACTGAATGTCAGATCGCTTATTTTGCTCAAGATAAGGATTTATTAAGTCCAAATGTGATGCAATATAGAAACGATGCCTCTAACCACAGGTCGAGAGCTGTCAATCAAACCACACAACTTTGCGATGCTGTTTGCGAATGTCCGTTGGAACGATTGTTTCGGGAAACACCGACTCGTTGAACTATGCTGATAACGACGGAACTTGCGACCATAGTTGGCTAACGATGCTTTCGGGAAAAGCACCCCTGAGAAATGGAGTAAGTGTTGAGCGATTGCCTTGATCGCGGTTCTTTTAAAATAAATGCGCTGTCTATCTCAATTCTCCAGCGGTAGATATTCTTTGTTGAAAACAAATTCAAACTAAGCGCTCTTTGGTGACGTGGATAGTTACGTTACTGTTGATCATCTGTTCATCATTGTATAAAGCCCGTCCTCACAATTTGATTGGTCCAAACAGCTTTGGTTCAAGGTGCTGTGGGAGGGGCTAAGTTCGTCTGTCATCCAGGCTACATTCCTGCTGCATCGATAATTATTTGGTTTATCTATAGCAGTGACTATGGAGAGCGAAGGTTTTTTTTTCACTGGATTTGTCATGTATAAAGGTTAAAGAAAAAATTACCCCTCACAAAAATGGGGGGGGGGAATTATAATATATCGATATAATATACCGGATATCCAAAATGGCTGCCGTCAGCCAAACTAAAAATGAACTTTTTAATGGTTTTGCCCACAGAGCTGCAAAATACATGGTTTCTGAGACTATTTGGGTCAAGAAATTCATAAATGACGTAGAATTATTGATTTGACCTGTTTCTGACCTTCAAATTCAACATGGCCACCAATTTTTGGCTCTTTAAATGACAATCTTTCAAAATCGTCATAGAGTCTTAATATTACGCTCACATGAGATCTGCTCAATTTCTAGGGATTTTATTTTGCTTGTCATTTCTTGGAATAAATATAAAAAAGCAACATGTCGGTGTCTTTCTGCTGAATGTGACTGAAAGTGTAAATTAACAAGACAACAATAAAACTTTACTGACATTTAATGTTTGAAATGGATTAACATCTGCCAGCTTGTTGAACACATATTTTATTGGACATTTCTACCATATGACAGCGAGCGCCCAGCACATGACACTGTTTTCATGGTAACCTGGTACATTATGCATATTTTTTTGCATTTGCAGTTCTGCAAAACTATGGTGAAAACATCAAATTATCATGCAGTGCGATAAAATAGCTTCTCTTCCCCACAAGCAATACCATAAAAAATGAGAATAAAAAAGGCAAGCAGGTATGAGTATTCATTTCAGTTTAAGTAGCAGAGGGCGATCCTCCCAAAATAGTGGCACCGCCCCAGCATGACACACAGCATGACGTAGCTTCACATTCTCAATAGCAGACTGGTGGGAGTGGCTTTGAATGGACACATGCCCAGTGCATTATGGGTGGTGCTGTTTGGCAAAAGGGAAGACGACAACTGGCTTTTTTTTTGTTTCCTCTAGTCAGGTAGAACTGATTTAAAAAAAAAAAAAATCTTCATCTTTCTACTGTATAGGTAGACATTCAGTTTAATTGAAAGTCAATTTTGCCAGCAGGGATAATTTAATAATGTTTTCAATCAATCTTTTTTTCATACTGTACATTATACACTGTAAACATGCTTTATCTAATCAATATAATTGTGGCAACAGATTACAAGCTAAAATATATAACATAATTTTGTGTGTATCACAAATTGTGTATGTTACGCATCCCAGATATCTCCAAATCCTCGAAAAATTAAGACAATAATGAGATCCTTGAATATGGTACATTGCCAAACAAGATTCATTTCTATGCATATTAAGGTAGTTATAGATGTGTTGGTTTTACAAATATCCACACTTTTACGCCATTAATGTCAAATCGAGCAGATCTCAGCTTCACACAAATGAGCAGCAACACAATAAATGCCCTTTATTCTTGTTATTCAGAGGTGTCTGTGTTACTTGGAAAGATTAACAATGTAGCGGAGACCATTGAAAAGATGACAAGGAAATGTCCAATTTGCACACACACATTTGATTTAGCCTGCTTTTATGCAGCTCATAAACGGATGGATTTCTTTGTGGTGTAAATGCTTTGTATATCATTCCGATTTCCCGCTTCATGACATTTTCTACAAAGTACATTCACCATGAGAAATGTGATGAACACCCATTAATTTTTATAGCAATTCAACTCCAACAGGCAATAAAATGTAACAGAAATGCATTTTTGTTTGACAAACATGGGATCATTTTGCCTCTAGCAATGATTGATAATACAATTGCACACCCCGTCACAAAAGTTAGTCAAAATTTAAAAAGCTGGTTTATTTGAATGGCAGGCATGTCAGTGCAAGAAGCCATTATTTTGAATTGCGTTCTTACTGTTTTGTGTTTTGCATCTTAAGCCTATGGGAAAATAATCAAAAGTCTCCCTGCTGAGAATCTCTGAAAGGAAATATCAAGGGACTATGTAAAACAGCAAAAATTTCAATTACTAGAGACTATTGTATATTATATTAAGGATGTACTGGTATTTTGATACTAAGTATATATATATATATATATATATATATATATATATATATATCTTTGTACCTTTACAGTTACTGTTTTAATTCATTCTATTGCCTGTAATTTGCTTCTTCATTCTTTATTTTACTAGAAAATATGTACTTGAGCTATTGAAAAACTGTGATTGAAAACTGTAAAAAAAATTAGTTGGTTTAACTTAAAAAAAGTAAGTAACCTGGTTGACTTAAAATTTTAAGTTCATTGAACTGGAAAAAGTGAGTTATACAATGAAGGAGAATGATTTAATCATCAGAAACTCAAAATTATATGTTATCTGAACTAAATAAATTATTTAAGTTGATTGGACAAAAGAAAAAATGTTGTGATTACTACACTGTAAAAAATATATTGTTGGTTTAACTTAAAAAAACTAAGTAACCTGGGTTGCCTTAAAATTTTAAGTTGATTGAACTGGAAAAAGTGAGTTAATACAATGAAGGAGATTAATTTAATCATCAGAAACTCAAAATAATAAGTTATCTCGACTAAATAAATGATTATAAACTTGATTTGTGTCATTAATGAAAGAAATAATGGTTTATTTGAGAAATAGTTGAAGGATGTATTGTATTTTAATTTTTTTTTATTTGATCATATTTGTTTTGATTTGTAAAGACATTTTTGATTATGTAGAGGTTGATTAAGTTGTTATTGAGGATATTTCACACACACTGTAAAAAAATATTTTCAAGATTTGTTATCAGAACATTTTTTCTTTTGTCAAATCAACTTAAATAATTTATTTAGTTGAGATAACTTATTTTGAGTTTCTGATGATTGAAATCAATCTCCTTCATTGTATTGACTCACTTTTTCCATTTTTCCATAAAATTTTAAGGCAACCAGGTTACTTACTTTTTAAGTTAAACCAACAAGATTTTTTTTTACAGTGCACAAAAAAAACATTCTTTACTTTAAAATTGCCAGTTTAATTCAATGTGTTACTTGCTGATTCATTGTAATTATTTTGTTTCTAGACAATTTTTATTATTATTGGGTTTTTTTGTGGTGTTGCAAAATGAAAACAAAAAAAACAATTATAATATTTGCCTGCAGCCTCTATGGTTAGCAATGATAAGCGTATTTCAAGATTACCAACCGAAAGTACTATAAAAATATCTAACGTTTGGATCCAATCTTATTCTAATCAGTATTTAGGATTTGGCTCTCTTGACAACGCATCCCTCGAGAAGCCGCCACGGTATTTGTGTAGCAGATACCGAAGGAAACGCTCATTAATATTTTACCTGTGTCCCAGGAAAATCCTCCAGTGACAGTTGTAAAATCTCTCTGGATCCCATCCATGAGCAAGCTTTCTGTCAGCGAATCAACAAGTCTCACTTTACCGCTTCTGCAATCCTTCAATAAAAGCATGTTTATAGCATATGTCCTCTTCACATTTTTCATCTCTTTTTATTGCCGATTCTCAGCGTTGTTAAATTCCTCATTGGACTTTCCTGTACGCTTTCTCAAACTTAAATCTATTTCTCATTCTTGAAATGTCATTCTGGAGAGAAATCAGCGAATAATAGTAACAATCACGTCTTTCCGAGTGCTCGTGTGTTACGATTTTTCTCCCAGACGAATTTCATTGACTAATTACCAGTGTCAGTGCTTCCTTGTATGTCTAGAAGATCAAAAAGAGAGCCATGAGGAAGGAAATGCTTTGCTGGCGAAGATGAAAGCTGACTGTAGTCTAGTTATTAGTCTGTCATGCCAGGTTTACGCTGTTTGCGCCCCTTCGTCTGACATGGAAGTTGTTTGACTCCTGAGTGACGGGGAAGGGTTGGACGAAGCTCTGGATTGCAAGTCTGAAGACTGGATGAACTGACGCAGGCAGTGATTTGTGTCATTCTCCCACTGTGCACCATTTCGATCAGTTTGCGGTATGTTTCTGAACCCCTATGGCTCAGTCACACAAAGATTGTAACTACTAATCAGTCCCAACATGACCTCGCACGGTCATTTATTGTGAAGGTCCTCGTCACTTTTTGTGTCTTTTGGCTATTGACATTTGTTATTTCTTGTAGATTTTCTCTGACAATGTACCGTAGAGGCCTAGGCTGCATTTTCCGAAAGCATGTAAGCCTAAGTAGATAAGACTGCTGGTGCAAACTTTGGGAAAGTCGGTCATTTCAGACTAACAGAGTCTGACAAAACTGACCAAATATGGAGGCTTCCAAGCACTTCCCTTGTTACTTGCTTTGAGCATGATAAAATGGATGTGCAAAATTATTAATCACAAAATATAGATTGAAATCAATTTTCATATAGCTGCTAGGTGACTACTGAAGCTAGTATGAAATTTATTATCTGCTTTCTTGCAAAAAAGAAAAGCTCAGCTATTTTTAACTTGACATTCTTCTTTTTTTTATAGATGAACCCCATAGAAGGATCGTTGCCGGTTCTTCAAAGAACATGTAACGAACTTTAGAATAATCTAAAGAACCCTTTAGAACCTTTTGGCAATGGAAAAAGTTCCAGGATAAGGTTCATCGAGGAACCATAGATGCCAAGAGTCATTATCTTTAAGAGCGCGTCTTAAAATGTGTCGCTTTTTCGGGGGAAAAAAGCAAATACAGTGAGAATATAATAAAATATTAATTATTTTTAAACATAAATATGAAGGTATAAATATACATATAAAGAATATATATATATATATATATATATATACATATACATATATATAGGGAATAAACCTTGCCTTATGGTGTCTTGCTTTATAGTTAGGGGTGTACGAGGCTTTCGGTTCATTTTTTCGGTACGCATTTTTGAACCGAACGGTTCGTTGGACCATTTTTCCTGCTGACCAAAATTTCGTTATTTCAAATGTAGGCGCATCGCACGTGGCAAACACGCTCATAAGTTGGCGTGACCACAACATTGCCCAACATCAAATGGCAAATGTAATGTAAGCGGAACGAAACTGAGCCACTCGTTATTGTGTGGTTGACGGACCGTTTATCAGTTTGGACCAATGCAGCGCGAGCCGATCTTAATCAAGCGACACTGTTACTACAGTGAAATCAGAAACAAAAAAATTGAATTTGCCACTTAAGTAATAACATCGCTGCGAGATCTTGTGAGAAACATTCACATTTCTCCGTTATTAACGGATAAAACCGCGCTGACGTGGAAACCAGGAAGAAACATTGTGCCATGAATGAACAATCCAGTGTCCAAAGATCAGCAACATTCACCATGGATTTACTGTAGTAACACTAACTGTTACCATTGAAGTTTGGCAGGAATAGTAGGCTATAATGCTTCAAGTAACATCACGTCGGTTTTATTTTGACATTATGAATTGCTGATCTGAACTAAAATAAACCTTTGTTTAGAACTACTACATATTACATTTCATTTGGTCCAAGGAGCTGTTTTGTTTTATTAGCTCTTAAGAAAAGTCAAGTATAGCTCCATCATTGCTCAAAGTTAAAAAAATATCATACTTTATGATGTTAGTTTTAATAAAAATATAATAAAAAAATTAAATCAAGGAAATTTCTCTGGCATTTCTTTTTGCTGTATCGGAAACGTACCGAACCACACCGAACCGAACCGTGACACAAGTGTATCGTATCGAACCAAACCGCGAATTTTGTGAACCATTACACCCCTAGTTATAGTGCATTCAAATCTTGCATTATAGTGATTTCCCATTTTATTTTGTATAAACTTTATTTTTTCTCACTTACCACACTGGCAATTTTTCCCCCTTGTTTTGAGGTTTCATTATAATCCATATCCCATTTTATTATAATTATATTTATAATTTTATTTTATTTTACCTTATTTTACAGTATTACTTATTCAAAATACACTCTCGGAAAATTAATCTTATTTTCCAACACCATCTTGCAAGTAAATTTAGTGTTTTAAGAAAGCTTTAATATTTACCTGGTAACAAGACAAAAAAATACTGATTAGAATTTGATTATGATTTTGTCTCTGTCTCCTATCAAGGGCAAACATGCTGGCACTGAGCATTATCTGACATTCACCTCTGCATCCGTCCCCTTTCGTTCTATTTTCGCCTGTTGATGAGCTACTGGAAGCTCTCCAGTTTTTTTTGTTTTTTTTTTCCACTCCCTCCTCAGGACCTGTGACTCAGACAACCATCTCCAAGGTCGGCCCGCTGTTTCTGCAAATCTCAAGTCAAGAGAACAACGTGTGTTATAATCTCGGGTCTTTGGTTCTCTGGGACGGTCACACAAACAAAATAAAATTTAGAATAAAGTTTGTCATGTTATACATTTAAGTTTCATTCTGAATCAACACAATAGATTATTTTTTCTTGACATTTTTTGTTTGTTTACCTGACAGAAAAGGGAAAGATACAGAATATTAAAAAGGTTATTTGGAGAATCCAATCTTTAAGGACTGTTATATCATAGTTTTGGGCAAATTTTGAGATGTTCCATAGGAAATGCTTGAGGGTAATTCAAGATCAAGATAGAAATAAAATTTCTAACAGGTGCTTAAAAACTTAACCAAGGTGCTTAACAGGTGCTTAACCAACTTAACCTTATAAACCAGGAAGGACGCACATTAAAATTGTATTAAAATGTCCCGTCTCCCCCAAATACCATCATTTCCTATTTCTGTTTTGCAGCATTTTTTCCAGAAGTGTCTCTTTTTTTTTACACAGGATGAGGCAACATTATTAGCACATTGTTTTTGTAATATTCAGATTTTTGAAACCAATTAAATATAACCAGATGAAAACTTTAAGTATGAACAAAGAACTTGAAACTAAGAAAAGTAATAGGTTTTTATAACAAGCCAGTTTTGATTTTGAGGAATCATTCATGTTCAGTAGTGCATGGAAACTTCAACCTGGTTTAATGAGACATTGAAATAGTTTGTATATGACATTATTACAAAAGTCAAGAAATTGTATAACTTCGTGCAAAACATATAACCATAAAATTACAGATATCCAGTTAGTATATTACTATTATTATGAAAATTCATAGGATATTATGTGATTTTGCCATACGAATGAATTAGTTAGTAACCTAATGGGACAGGACAATTTACAGACTGAAAGTTCATACTAACATGAACAACCCTAAGTATATTTTAACAAGCACCATTAATTATATGTTTCATTTATTGATACTAGATTACCACAGATCCCGCCCCTAAATCAAATTGCTACAAAGCCAATTCGCAACTTTAATTTCATGCTCCAAATATCAGAATGAATCACTTATATCTTACTCATTATCAGCCCACAGTGACATCTTTTCCGCAATAAGCAGCCCACCCCCGTCCCGGTCAAATTACCCAATTACGTTTCATTTGGCAATCTCTTTGAAATTCGTGCAAAACCATTCCCGTCCATGGTCTCAGACGTCTGTGTTGAGCTATCGGACATGGTTCAGTGCTTTTCAAAAGCATGACTGACTGCGTTTGGGTCTCTCTTGGATTGATCTGCTTAATGTTTTATTTTGTGTTTTAGCACCGCTGATGCTTTAGCACAATAAAACACAGGCGTAGACTAAACACAGCTTTCACCGGTACAAAACACAGCTTTGAAGTTGAGTAGAAACATGGCTTTTAAGTTGAGAAGGAACCCCCCTTTGAACCTACCTCACACGTTTGCTCCCTGAGGAGCTCGGTCGCTTATTTACTTTGTTTACGCTGCGCTCGCTCACCATCTTTCGGCTTCCCTTTCAATTTTTAATGCTATAGACAATAGGCGTTTTTCCTCTGGAGTGATGCAATTGCCTGTTCACACAGGATGTATAATTGAAATGCCTCTCGAGTCAAAAATGTAGATGACAAAAACACAGCCAAAAATGGAAGATTGTGGGAATTTGGGATAGCATATCCATAACCTGAACTGTGACGCAAACAGGATTTAGAGGCCTTGTAAGGTTCAAAGTTTTGTTTTGCTTGACTGTGCTGTAAAATGTACCATGTAAAGCAGTGAATTTAAGAGCAAGCAGGAGGCTCTGCCAAACGGTTGGATCAGCAATGAAATGAACGGCCAAAACGGTAAGGGCTAATCCTAATCCGTCTAGCGCCCACTTATATTGCCTTCCAGCAAATGAGGTGGGCGTTTGTTATATCGCCTATTCAATATTCATGAGGTCAGCAGATAAAGTGTAAAATGTGTCCACTCCAATTTTTAAATCATTATATACACATGTAAATCTGTGAAAAGCTTATTATGGTTAATATAACATACATGCTTAGCATATTTAAATGCAAACTGAATGTAATGTTTTCAGAAATTTAATTTAATGCTAATGGCTAAACTAACACTTAAGGATATCTTAATTATTCCAGTTGTCTTTATGATTAGTGTCCTGACTGACAAGCAATTATGGTAAACTAAAATGTACGGTAACACTTTAGAATACGGTTGCTTCGTTAATGAATAACTACACAAGAACTAATGAGTAACACAATATTAACAATCTAGTAACTATTATTAACTAACAAGAAACTCTGATTAACGAACTCGTAAGTAATAGCGCACAGACGAAAGTGGTAGTTCACTATTAAGTAATCAATAATTACTATTTTTTTAATACTTCCCAGAGAACTACTGAAAAAGTGTATTAATAATCTAGTAACTACTATTAACTAAAAGAAACTCTGATTAACGAACTAGTAAGTAACAGCTCACAGATGAAAGTGTTACTAGATACTTCTGTGGGAATTACTAATTATTTGGATCCGTATTATAAAGTGAAGATCATTGGAACTAACTAGTAATTACTCAAGTGTTAATACATGATCTAGTCATGATTTGTGCAAATGTTTGAGATTTTTTGGTGAACTTTAGTAACTTTTAGAAAATGTCTTTAGTAACACTTGAGTAATTACTAGTTAGTTCCAATGATCTTCACTTTATAATACGAATCCAAATAATTAGTAACTCCCACAGAAGTATCTAGTAACACTTTCATCGGTGAGCTATTACTTACTAATTCGTTAATAAGAGTTTCTTTTAGTTAATAGTAGTTACTAGATTGTTAATAAACTTTTTCAGTAGTTCTCTGGGAAGTATTAAAAAAATAGTAGTTATTGATTACTTAATAGTGAACTACCACTTTCGTCTGTGCGCTATTACTTACGAGTTCGTTAATCAGAGTTTCTTGTTAGTTAATAATAGTTACTAGATTGTTAATATTGTGTTACTCATTAGTTCTTGTGTAGTTATTCATTGACGAAGGAACCGTATTCTAAAGTGTTACCAAATGTACTTAATGTAATTTCTATTGAAACTTGAATGTCATGTATTTAAATATATTTTTTAATTACACAATTTTAATAATGGAGCAATTTACATATTAACATTAAATTTAATATTGAACAGCACAATACAATTCAAATTATAATCAAGAATACTTTACATGTGTTTTAGTATGTTATGTCAAGACACAGTCATGAAAGTGTCCTCTCTTTAAGTACACTTAAATGTCTTTTTATTTCATTAAAATTATATTATCTGAATTTTTTATATTCTTTGAAATAAGATTTTAAGTTCACTGCAAGTATGCGTTCAACACAATTGAAAACGTTAGCCTTGTATGAAAATCTTCCAAGATGAAAATACCTCTAGCAACGGTTCTATATACAGAAGCCAAAGCTGGAAATAAGAAAACTGTCAGTAATCACGCAAACTTTGGCAGCTGCCAAAAAACTTCTCCCAAATCTCATCCATCATCAACTGAACGTATAAAGAAAAGGCCATCAGCACATCTGACCCACCCGACTCCCAAACAGCCCGTCAGCGCCAAACCAACAGACAGTCGTGGGTCAAAATTTTGACCTTTCGTCTCCTCCCAAGATTGTTGACACTTTTCTTGCAATCCAAGCAAAAAACACAACACATGCTGTACTGATCTTTAAACGAATCTTAAAACAAGAGGAAATGTGTTCTTGCAACATGAAATGGCATTTAAAGTAATGATAGTAATTTCCAAGTGAAATGGGATATTCATGGAAAAATAGGGTAGGACGGGACCAGATTTTATCCATCAGGAATTGATTAGTTTGTAAAGTTGCCTTTACGTAACAAAATTAATCCAGTTTTTTGGAGGGAACCGATTTTGGTGGCATTAGCTTGTTCTAGAGATGGAAAACGTTGAAAAATCTGCACAAATATCAAGAACGTGTATGGAGAAAGTAAATAGGGCTCGTTTAGATGTCATATTAACTTTAAAGGGTTACATGTGACATTTCTGTACCAAGTTTTAACTGTAAAAGCAAAGTCGATAAACATCAAGTGTGCTCTTGCTAAACCAAAGACTTGCCTGAGCAAAACAAACCTCGGCAAAGCATAAGCTGGACATATGTTCTTAGCGCCTGCTTAATCTTGCCTTTGTGAGGCAAGACCTCAAGCGGTCTTTCAAGCCACTCACCCACCCTCGAGCACTTCGAATTAATATTCCACTGGCCATATTTCCATTTGTTAGGGCACAAAATCTCTGACTACCCACACAGCTCGAGGGACTCTGGGAGAGCTGAAAAGGTCAAATCCCATACGTGAGAAGCAATGAATACTTCACAATATGGGGGGGGGGGGGGGGGGAAGAAATCTACTAGACTGCTTGAATTTAATAATAGCAAATATATAGTCCATTGTTGATTCCACAGTTTTCAAACTGTGAAAAATGAAATTGCAATCCTTGAATTAAAATGAGCCTATTATTAAAGAGTATTTGGTGTTGTTTTCCAGTAAAAATAAATAAACATCATTTAAACATGTTTAAACAAAGAAGTATCTTCTGTTAGCACCAGGACTGCATTAGTTTAATCAAAACTAAAGTAAAAACTGTATTTTTTTTGTATTTTACAAAATTACTGTTCCCTTTCTTTGTCACTCCAAGTTCCGTCGGATAAAGACGAATGGGGTTTTGCTTAGATCAATATAGACCTTTTGCACCAGAGAAACGTGGGCACCGTCATCTTTAGAATATTGTCTTTGAACTTCCGGTTTTGCGGAAGCTCGGTATATTTCTATGGCATCGCTGTCGAGGAGTAATTAGGTGGTGAAGTGGATTTACGTATTGTAGAGTTAGCAAAAGTTATTATGAGCATTGTAATGTGTATCATAAGCATTGTAAAGCAGATGTCTTAACAAATGTTGACCGGGAAATTTTTTACGAGCAGTTCATTCATACCTATGCAAGATCGCTGTCAAAATACAGACCGGAAGTCAAAAGACAACGAGCGCAGCACTGAAATGGGGCGGGGCTACATAAGGTCTATAAAACGAGCCAATGGCAAAGAAATCTGGTCATGGTTCTGTGGAATTTGCCTAGCGTATCTCCCCCTTACCTCATAGGTATAAAGGAGGACGCCGGCAACATGCAGATATGTTTTCGTTTCGGAGCCAAGAGCATTTCTTCAGTCTATAGCCATTTCTGACTTCACTTTATGAGACGAGCCACTCTCTCCGGTGTTCACATTGCCAGCTGGTCTGTGCAGTGATTTGCCAGTAAGTGTGTTTCTTCCTGCTCACTTCAAAATCGCAGAGTTTTTTCTCCTCTCACAAAAGAGCTCCTACAGACCCGCTCAGATCCCTCAGACTACCCACCACCGACTCTTTCTGGTTGCGGTCGACTCATTTCAGATTTTGATGGACACATTCTCGGCTCTGCGTGCTTGGGCTTGATCACGCTAGAGCAGCGTTTGTGGATGACTCACGTTCTCCCCGCAGGAACATAACCATAGCGTCATTACGCTCGAGACTCAATGATCTCGTAAGAGAGAGAGTCCCTCTCATCCTCACCCCGATCTAACACTATCCTCGTGAGGTGCTACTTCGGCTGGTGGCCAGGGTGACCTGAAGGTGTGGGTGTGGACCCTCCTATTCAGTGACGTCTATTGCCGGATGTCCCTGGGTTTCCCTTGACGGCTCTTCAATGAGCTGCGTGCCGCCACTGACCTTGATCTCCGAGCGACTGTACGCTCCCTGGACCAGGTGATGCCCGCCATTCTGTGGCTGAACCTGTCCAATGTCCAGGATATCGGGCAGACCCTTCTGCTTGACACCCCATATTCCAGGTCAGCCTCTTCGGCGGTCCGGTTGAGTGCTTTGCCCAGCCGTTCTCAACCGGCCATGAGCAGACTGAGGCTTGTACTGCCCCGATGGCCCCGCCATCCGCTTAGATCCCTCAGTCTGCCCACCGCGAAGGCGCCCTACTACTCTGGAGGCCGCAGGGGTACGCTACAGCCCTCTCTGAGACCTGCCTCCCACTATATGCCGGGTCAAGCGGCACTCTTGTGGTGGGCCACCTCAGAGATGGGACTAAGTTCTTTCCAGGAGCTGGTAGCAGGGCCACTCCTTCCCTTTGTGGAGGGCCAGGGGAGACTCCTAATTATCAGAAAGAACTGACTCCCGTCTCTGAGCATACAGAGTTCTTGGACGACACGGTGTGCTCCCTCCAAACCGTGCACCCCATGTCCTCCTCTGTATATCAATCGCCAAGGTGGTCTGCACTCCCACTGTATGTCCAAACTCGCCCGCCACCTCCTCATATGGAGTCAGAAGAATCTGAGATCCCTTCATGCCATTTATATCCCCGGAGCCCTGAACCGTGCAGCCAATGAGCTCTCACAACTTTTTGCAACGTCACGTAATACGTAATTACGTTCAAAAGGTCACGGGCGACGTAGCCGGAAGTACAGAATCAAAATCGTCCGACATCGTTGTTTTACCTTTTAATTCCTTTTTTGTAAACGGCGTTTGAGTTAGTTTTCACGTTCAACCTATGCGTTCAACTTGTAAACACTCTGACTCTGTACTTCTGGCTACGTCGCCCGTGACCTTTTGAACGTAATTACGTATTACGTGACGTTGCAAACGCGCCTCACAGAATGGAGAAAGGCTAGCATTTGTCCTTAGAAAAGTTACATTTTTGGAATAAGCTTTGAAATAACCGATCGTTTCGGATGATAAGACCCTTATTCATCGTCTGGTGTCGTTTAAAGACATTTGAAGCTGCATCTGTAACTGTTATAACTGTCGTTTGGACCTCGGTTGGACCTGGTTCCCATGGAAGTCCATTATAAGGAGAAAAATCCTGGAATGTTTTCATCAAAAACCTTAATTTCTTTTCGACTGAGGAAAGAAAGACATGGACATCTTGGATGACATGGGGGTGAGTAAATTATCAGCAAAAGTTTTTTTCAAAAGTGAACTACTCCTTTAAGTGTAAATAAAAATCTGAGTTGTATTAAAAAATGTCCTGTCTCCTCCAAACTTTATAATGGCAGTGAAAGGCCGTTTAAGTCAATCAAAGTGCATACATCCATGATACAAGTGCTCCACACGGCTCTGGGGGTTTCCCGGAATGAAGTAAAGCGATGTGTTTGTGTAAGAAAAATCTCCATAAGAAAAACTTTAAAGACTAAAATAAATAGCTTCCGACAGGACTGGGCAACAAACTCAAGCTCCACTGTCATTTCTCTTTCAAAATTGTCGTTTTAGACTTGTAATTTGTGACTGTGTTCGTCATTATGTTGTACATCAAGGTCAAGGGTTTTTCTTTCGCCGTAAATCGATGTGTACGTGTTCGTCATTATGTTGTACATCAAGGTCAAGGGTTTTTCTTTCGCCGTAAATCGATGTGTACGTCCATCTACCAGAAGCTAGTTAATTTAGCTCCTTCAGCTGTGTGAAGCACTTTTATCACAAATAGATAAAATATAATGGACCTCAAAACAGAAACAACCATTGACTGGCATTATAAAGCATGGAGGAGGCAGGACTTATATATATATATAAATCTGATTGTATTCAATTAAAAATATAGCTGCGAGCAGCGATGGCGGGCCCAAGCCGGAGGCACCGCAACCCCGGTTCCTTTAGTTACCTAAAGGCACCCGGGTGGCGGTGCCGAAGGCTTTGGCCCTTTCATGATTAAATGTTAAAACGGCTTGCCATACTCTGTCATTTCGACTAGTCACAATTATGTTACAGATATCTTAAATGATAATACAAACTATCCAAAGTGTAACGACTAGACAGAAAGACTTTGTTGATATCTACAATGTTAATTCCGGACAGGCAAACTTAGCTTTTAAATGTTAAAAGGGCTTGCCATACAGGGACGTAGGCTCAGAGAGAGGCTCACCATATTCAGACCAAAATATCTGACTTCCTCTTGGTCTGAGCTAATGACTATGTATTAGAAAGTTGTACGGCTTGAGGAGTACAATGTATATACCGATTTTTGTAACTGTAGATAAAACTAACAACCCCACTTTTAAGTATATATATGGTGCCTTTAGTGTTATTCTGCACGACGTGCAAAAACTTAACCCCCGCTTTTTTAAGTATATATATATATATATATATATATATATATATATATATATATATATATATAAAGAGGGTTATTCTGCACGACGTGCAAAAACTTAACCTCCGCATTGACTGTCGAAGAGAAGTGTGCAGAAGAGCTTGCATCAGTGAGGCTTTGCAAAATATATATACATACAAACACACACACACACACACACATAAATGAGGTTAGTGTTTTACAATATTAAGGAAAGCAAATGTATTGAAATATAGCACATTAATTTTAAATTCATTCAGCTTCAATTACAATTTGTAGTTTACCAATTTATCTTACTTTTATTTAAAGCAAACTATACATTTAAAAGATTAGGGTTATATGCATATTTTGTCATTTAAAAAAATACAAAATTGTTATGCAAAAAGATAAGGACTTGCAGAAAAAATCTACAGTCAGCCACACACACACACACATAAACGCAGACACCAGCAACCCCCCCCCCCCCCTCCCTCTTCCCCATACAGACACTGATAGAGACAAGATACACATCCAAACTGCAATATCTGACTTTCTTTTGGTCTGAGCTTCTTACTGTTAATTAGAAAGTTGATCGGCTTGACAAGAACAATATACGTGGCATGTTTTGTAACTGTAGGTAAAACGAGCAAAGTTAACACATTTTATGTGTCCTTTTTTAGTCATAAAATTATTTTCCTCGCCACGGCCAAACCGTTCGAGATATCAAAAATCCGTCCGGAATTGAGCATCCTCAATGTCTTGACTTCATGCACACCGAGTATGGTGGTGATTGGTAAACACATGCGTTGTAATTTGATGTATTTCTCCTAGGAGATTTATTCAAACAACACATAATTCCCAACTTCCATTTGAACTGTCTTAAAACTTAGAGCAGAGATGGGCGCAGGTCACGCAAGTCTCAAGTAAGTCTCAAGTCTTAACCGTCAAGTCTCAAGTAAGTCCCAAGTATTTTTTTGGGGGGGGGCAAGTCAAGTCAAGTCACAGGCTATGTCAAGTCAAGTCAAGTCTTGTAGTAGGTTAAGTCAAGTGCAAGTCAAGTCACCTTATTATTTTAATTTTACATGCAGAATCTGATCTTAATAAAATGAAAAGACAAGATAAGTATTTGCCAGTAAATTACAATAATTTGCATTGTAAATACTCATGTTCAGTAAAATACACCATGGAATCAAACTAAATTGTAACTTCATAAAATTATTTATTTTTCACTTCTGCCAACAGTGTGTTTGAAATGTTTTAAATTTTCAACATTGAGTCCATAAAACAAATAACAGCTTAACATCCTACAGACTCTCTGAACACCTTCCTCTCTCTCAAACACAGTTTACAAACAATATTAAACTTTGTTACATTTCTCCTCTCTCTCTCTCTCTCTCTCTCTCTCTCTCTCTCTTCTCTCTCTCTCACACACACACACAGTGGCGGTTCTAGACCATTTCAACTGGGGGGCCAAGCTGGGGCCAGTTGTACTGTTAGAGGGCCAGTTACATTTAGACCTTATCATTTTCTGCACTGCACTGAATGCATAAATAAGCAAAATACCATGTTTATAATTATCCAACAATTTGCATTTGCATTATATTTTTACATTTGCATTACATATATCAGTCTGTATTTGAATTTCCATTTTATTTTTTTACATTGAATATACAGTATGTATATATATATATATATATATATATATATATATAATTTTTACAAATTAATCTACGATTTTTGTGGGTTTTTTTTTTTTTTTTTTTTTGCAAAAAGATCAGCAAATTATCCTCTAAACTGGCCTTTTTAGGGGGCTTTCCTCTCAGGGTGAATGAGCTTTTTTATAATTGTTTTTTTCCTGACATCTTTGAAAGACAGAAGCAATAATTAATGCATCCTTGGCCAGGATATAATTATAAAATATGACATGATTTTAAAAGTGACCTATAATATCGACTATGCAATACACTTTAATTTATCTAGTGCTAATACAATTATTAAGCCTATTTGGAGAGAGAGATGTTTATAATGTGACAATATGTCAGTCATCGTGATTCGTGTAATAAGATGACTAGGCCTAGACTACTTGTTCTGAGCAGGTGTTGTCAGTGAACAGGCTGTAAAACTGTTGTCTAAGTTACAGACTGATACTAATTAAATGGGAAACGAATCGATTACCTAACGTAACCTCGGTTCTCTCTAGATGAGGGAACGAGCATTGCGTAAGCTAGCTTACGCTACGGGAAAGATTCATCTTACATCAGTCAAGTTGTCATAGTTTTTGTCAAACAAGTTGTGAATTTGTTGTAACATTAAAACAGGAGATCATGACTTACTCCGTGCTCCAAGTGATGTTCGGAGCTCCAGTGATTAGTTTCATCTGTGGGACGGGTGAAGAAACTTTCGGAAGATGTTGTAACAGAATCATATGAACAATTCCAGGATATGCTTTTTTTCATTGGTTGTTGCGTTAAATTTTACCCAGATACAATAGTGCCCTTTTCTGATTGGCTATTAAGTAGCACTTCTCTTTTTTTGATTGGCTGATGCGTAGCAGGGTCGACTGCTGAACTCCAGGCGAGACGCGCTTGATTCTCACGTGAGAGCGGCGCGGCCAGAGAAATTGCGTATATTAAATATATTATTAAGTTTTTTCCGCATGAGAAATACAATGTGTGACGGGAGTGTGAGACAAAAGACTGAAACGAGTGACTGTCATGCTCAATGCGTGACACACTATAAAAAAAATATTTCACACTGACTCCACATTTAGGGGGGCCACAAGGGGGTCCAAGCTTGTTGTCGCAGGGGCACTGGCCCCCCAGGCCCCCGCCTAGAACCGCCACTGCTCACACACACACACACTTTCTCTCTCTCTCAAGAAGCAAAAACATGACTGCTAAAGGTTGTATCAGCGATGGCGGGGTAACATCACTTAACATCACGAGTGATATTCCCTTAGGCCACGCCCCCTTGTCTCCCCAAAGTATTATAAGCAATCATGCGCATCCCGTGTGCAGAACGATGCACTTGAAGCAACACCAAGTCACAGCACGCAACGCTTCACATTGAAAAGAACATAGCGAAGGGATGGTATCTATAATCTATGCTTAGTAGGGCTGCACGATTTGGGAAAATGTCATATTGCCATTATTGAGCCAATATTGCAATTGCGATTTGCGACTCCGATATAATAAAATGGTTTCATGAGTCCAACTTGCTTGGTTCTAAAGTAAAATGCACACACAGATTAATGTTTATTTCTCAACTCAAACTAAAAACAACAACAACAATAAATGATTGATAACACCTATAATGATCAATAAACCATCAACCAAACCAACATTACAGTGATTCCATCAATTGAAAGCCATCAACTTTTTAAAAAATTATTAGGCTTAAAAAAAATATATAACAGCTTTTAAATTAAGTGAACTTCAAACAATCCCCACATAAACCCATAATAAAAAACATATTTACCTGTGCCCTTCCTGTCTTAACAGGTACAGAAATTGAATAAAGTTATCAAACAGTCTGCGCTGCCTGAATCATAAATTATATATATAATAATCCTTATTAAAGCTACAAAAGTTCTTTACTCAAGATCAGTGAGTAATTTTCTAATTTCCCTTTGTTTTTTAACTTTACTGAAAGAACGCTTTATTCGCTGCTGGCCCTTTAAGAGCACCCGTTGCCGAGACGCGAGATCTCACACGCGCCTCATAGCACAACTCTTTTCATCCAAGACTTTTCTTATGTTATGAAGATACTAGACAAAACACATTTTGGCATAATTGTGTGTGCTATTGTTCGTTCAAGCTCGAAAGAGAACTGTTTATTCTGGGCTGGCACACGGTCAGTGCATGCGCATTATGCGAGTCTCATCTATTCTAATCTAGGGCACTCACAGGCAGCTTTTCACTTCTTGTCGTGCAAAATGCGAAAAGGCATTTGAACCAATAAGAGGGGGATCTTGTAACACTAGTCAAAGGATGACAAAAAAGAAGAGATGCTGCGCTAATAGCCCTACTTTGTTTATTTCATTTAAAATCGCGGCATTTTGCGTTATATAATTGCATAGGTTTGAGATCGCTATTACGACTGCGATATAATTAATCGTGCAGCACTAATGCTTAGTGTATTCTAAAGGGCAATAAACTCCACTCCAGCAAGATAGTCATTTTATGCAAATCATAGACCTTTATGCCTTATCTACAAAGAAAGTATAATATTGGGAACATTGATCTTGAAGAGAGTGTCGTCGTGTTACTGTCGCAACCGAACGCGACGCGCTAATGCTGATGCATGGAGAATGACTGAGGCGAGATGACTTTCCGTTAACTTTAACTTAGAGACTAAAATATTAATTTTACCACACATTAAGCTATTGAATGACTTTAGAAGTCTTGGAATATAGTGTGAAAACTTGATTGTGCTTTACAGTTTTTTATGCCTTTAGTGGGGCTTAACAAAATAACACAATATGCAGAATGTCGGACGTCACTTATAGGCTAAACTGTTTTATATAGATAAAACTATTTACATTCGGCAGTCATGAAAACAAATCTCAGATAACGGTTGACTAGGTAACAATGTGTAATTTTGCGCCGGAGTTCTCCTTTAACTTACATTAGCTAGCTAACTACGAACGAGCTAACCAGATAACATTAACAAATTGACAAGCACTTACTGGGCAGAATATGGCTCTTCAAATGACGGACGAATTGGAGGTTGTCATCTGACTGTCCGATCTTAACGTTGCATGTCTTGCAAAGCGCTGTTCTTTTGCCATCTTGTTGTAAGAAATTCTTGAATCCAAAAGCGACGACGACCCTCGTTATCCCTCCGGCTGACATGTTGATGTGATCTGATGTAAGTGGGCGTGGTGTGCGCGTAAGGTATGAGAAGGCATGACTGATGATCTCTGATCCAGTCATGACAGCGCTATCTCAGCCTGCGCTCCAGCTGGATCAACTTTATTTTTTTTTACATAATTTATATATTTTATATTCAAACTGAAACCATGATGTGATTAACACTCAAGTCATATTATTACATGCA
>NW_024121732.1:1689553-1855259 GCF_016745375.1 Pimephales promelas
ATAACATAACATATAATAGTATTAACTAATACAAATTACAAGCATACTGCAAAATTACTAAAACATGATAAAAATTAGAAGGAAAACAGAAAATATTAAAATAAAAGCTATTCAAAATATGAATAAAATAATATAATAATATATAAATAATACTAAAATAACATTGATGTGCAGACTCTGCAAATGTATCTACACATTGATTGCTAAAATTAGTGTACAATCAACATAAAGGAAGATTAATTTCCATAAAATGTGTTTAATAGTGTCTTCTAAATGCTAGCGGTGCTTATAGTGACTTCAGTTAAACAAATCACGAAAAAAAATAGTGGTGCAAGCTTATTATAAGACTTCATTTCCCAAGACTTTTTTTTATTATGTTTAGCAGAGAGTTCATTGTTTTTGTGCCTTTCGAAAAAGCATCCATCTGACGCATGTGTGCATAGACCAACAATAGCACAGTTCCCATTCCAGAGTAACTGACTTATCTGTCATGTAGTCGAATATAAGTCACTCATTAAAATTCCTACGTTTAGGTAGAACAAGTCATTATTGTACGGCAGACGTTTCCTAACTGAAGCACATGGAATCAATATCACATGACTTGTAATAGAGACAAATCTTGATAATTATATGGCAGGAAATGGGGCCAGCTTTATAAAGTGACCATTCACTAATGTCACAGTTTTATAAATGGTGCCAGGGGGGTGAGAGAGAATGAGAGGGAACGTTTAGAGTCGGTCTAGGGTCACTCTCTGCGTCTGTCGATACCTAAAACAGCAGGGCAATTAGGGAGAATATATTAACGACAGGCCGTTCACACCTCTGTCGTGAAACTGCGTAAAGCAGGCGGTTCACATGCATTTCTGACCTGGTCCCATCGAACTCCCACTGAGGAGGGCTGTTGCAGATATCGCTGCACAGGTGTCAACCTCACTCTGCTTTCCCAAACAGCCACCCTCAGTGCAAAGGGTGTAACGACTTCTCTTTCCAAACAGGCGGGTTGCATGTGGGAGAACAGGGAACCAGGACTGTTTACGTGCAAAGAAAGGACAAAAAAGTGGAAAGGCTGCTAGGTTGATCCAATTAGATATGTTATCAGGACAGGTGACTAGGTGTGAAGTATTTTTTGTTGATGGGGTCAGAAAAAAACTCTTCCAGTCAATGTTTTTGACTAAAAAAAGTCAATACACATTGTATACTTATTGTACACATTGGACATTAAATGCCCTTTCTCTTGCCTTTTGCATTGCTCAAACTAGGCCGCACAATCACTATAAAATGACAAACATGATTATTTTGAAATTGAAACGTATGACTAATAAATTACTAGTAAATTTTTGTATTGCTAAAATATTTTTATTTAATTAAAATATTAAATTTTCACTCATGCAGTCCCAGATCAAATTGAAACCCATGAAAAACTGTTTTTTTTCCTGAGCATTAATGTATGAGTGCTAAACCTTTGGCTTTGGCCCTGGTTTGCAGGACAGGACTCAGTGCTGGGAAGCCACACCTCTACCCTCAAATCTTCCACATGTACAGAACGTGGAAAGGCCCTTAAATTAGGTCAGTCACACTCTGGGAGCTTAACCTACTTGCTTAAGTACAAGAGGAAAATTGGATTTACCACATCACCCACATATCTGCCCAGCCTTTAAAGGTGCCGAAAAGAAAAGGAGTATGATTAGTAAGTTTGTATAAAAGAGCCATAAAAGTGAGTTTGTCGTTTCAAGTGTTTGGCCGACGGCCGTGGGACTGAAAAGTGTGTTGGCAGCAAAACACCCAGGTGTCAGTTGCAACACCCCGTACCCGTGACTGTGCTCTGGTGGGAAGAGTATGCACTCAGCCAGGATTCCTTCGTCTAGTCAAGGGAAGGGTCAACTTGTGTCAGACTTGGGTCAAAGTTGAGTCCTGTGTGCCAATGGTCACGGGCCAGTCACCGCAATATCTCCCGCTGCATAACTAAACTCGGCACACCTGTGAAATTTTCTGTCTAATTTTTAAACGCCTCAAATGTGAGAAAGTCTGCTAACTATTCACAAGGGCATCTATGATCACTTTTAACCTCAATTACAAATTCACAACAGATTTTAACCGGCTGAGGAAATTTCCCTGAAAGACACTTTGCTGTCAGGACAGATAGAATTATACTATTATACTACTTACTGTACATACTGAATCCTGCTTTTTGTATGCAATAGCTTGTGAATGTAACAAATGTGTTATAATAATAATTAATATACCTATAATACAATAAATTACACTATGTATTACTTGATATTTTAATGTAGAGAATAAGAAAACAACATGAATTTATATTATATACATTTTGTATTACATTACAATCATTTAAAAGTATTAATTACATTTACAATAAAAGTAAGATTAATTATTAATAATACTTTTTTGTCTCCAAATGTCTGAACTACATTGAGTACATTGAGCCTGATCCAATAATGAGAAAGAAAACATATATTAATACATAAATAGCACTAGCAGTGCAAGGTCGAAACAAGCACATTGCATTGTGGGATACAGTATTGTATGGGTTGTATGCACATGTTGGCATGCATTATATAACCCAGGCTTTCTATGCAAACAGTAAACATAATGCAGAACGAGTTACAAAATATGGTGTAATGCAATTTTGAACATTCCCCATGCACGCAACATGCAGCCACAATGCAAAACAGTTCAGAATTCACATGAACTGTGAAACACTAACAAACAACCAGTGTTCCTATATTATATCAGCTGATTTGCGCATTATACAGCTGGCTTACTCGGAAAGGTAACAGATAGCAACATGAATGCTTATGAACTTTGAGTTCAATGATGCTGCAGAATCCTTCCATAAAGGATTAGAAAGCAGGACAGACAGTAGCTTAAAGCTAGTACACCAGACAAGACATTTAAAACACTGATTATGCTATCAAATCAGCTAGAACATGGAGAGAAGAAAAACAGTTTGTTATGTTTCTGATGTAATAATAATACACTTTGAACATATAATACACCTCCTGGACAATTCCTTTCGGTGTGCAAACCAAATCAAACAAAAACGAACAACTGGCTAAGCTTGAGTTTTACAAAGAAAGAATTTAAAAAATGAATTCCAGTAAGAGAAACGTTACAGATGAGAGCGGCATTCCTGCGGCGCTTCAGGAGTTCATTGGACCTAAAAGCTATTCAAACTAAGTGTCTTTCCTCTAACCAGAAGTGTGGCACAGACATGGATGAAACCTTTCATGCAAATGAATTCTTGCAATGCAAACAGAGCCTGGAGCAAGTTATGACAGGAAACATTCAATTATTCGCAGTAACACTTTATCGAAATACTAGCATACTGCTACTACACATTTATGTTTTGAACTCACGCATTTCAAAAAAGGAACTTGTTTAGGAATAATATAACACTTAAAATAATGCATAATGTTTATCATCATTATTACTAGCCTGACTTCGTCATACTCATATTCAAGAGAGAATATGAGTCTGAAACTCCTCCGTTGGGATTTGATTATGAGGCGTGTCGTAACCGAACCAGGAAAAAAAAAAAAAACCTTTGCACTCAATTGGATAGTCGGTAGACCTACAACCAATCAGAGCAACGCAGTAAGTCAACTCCTTTGCATAGCGCAGTTTTCAAATACGGAACGTAGCCTAACTTTATTTATTTTAGAAGTTAAATAACGAGTGTTGCTTCTTTTACTTACTTCTCCATGAGTGCCAAACCACAACGACCACAGGCTTTTCATTACGTCCCATCTTCTTAGCGACCGTCAGAGCCAGCTGATAAGTTACACTTTTGCCGAATCACGTGGGAAGGACGGCAAAAATATCTCTCCGATCGACAAATGCCTTGATTGCAGTTCTCTGTTTGTCTATTAAAATGAATGCGCTGTCGATTTATTTTACAACAGACGCGACAGCGGAATCTATACATCTCAATTCTCCAGCTGCAGTCATCTTTGACAAGCGCTCTTTGATAAAGTGATGATTACGTTCCTGCAGATCATCTGTCCATCATCGTATAAAGCCCGCCCTGGCATTTGATTGGCCATTTCAATGGATTGAGTCCAGACCGAACTTCTGACCAAAAAAATGTTGTGGGCGGAGTTCAGGCTGGCATCCAGGCTACATTATTACTCGATTTTTATTACAATTTAATTAAGCTTATTTTTTGAATAGTGTTGGCTCTGTGACGAATCCCATTACGCTCCTACAAAAGCATCTGCTAGTGCTAAATGCATAAATGTGACTTAAAAGTAATAATGTTATAGAAAGTAATGTTATATTAGTCTTATCTATGAGATCCCTGCAAATGTGCATAGCAATGTATTTTGCCAACTAAAACACCATATAGGAGGAGGAGGCGTGATGGAGGCGGTAGTGTGCAAGTAGTATGCGATGCATGAGCTTGAGTGGGCCGCACATGTAGGTGAGAGTGGGAGACTGATCTATATGCTGGGGAGTGTGTGAACGCAGTATGAGAGGCAGGAGGAGGGAGTGCATCAGCAACCGTTACTCACATTCCCCTTTCAACGACAAAAATGAAAGCGAGTACAGAACGGCAGGAATGCGGCCAACTGTGGAGCTGAATAGGGATTACTCAATGCCGAGGAGATTGTGAAGAGGCAGTGGTGAACAAACATAACGGACTCTTAATGCTACAGAGTCCAAATCACACATTTTAGCAATTTGGACGTGAGCTGCTTGGATCTCCAGCACTTGGCATGCCACTCTTTGTCTTAGATGCAAACCTGCTGCATAATCCTGCCATGTGAGGCTGCTTCATGGATGTGATATAAGCGGTTATAAGTTCAGTGAAACCCCAAGAGATCCACAACCGACTGTTTATGCAACAATTACCGGCACATGGCATGTACCCGAGGAATATGAATTGATGCGCATGTCAGTTAGTCAAAGTGTTTCATCCGCTCTGCTGGAAACGGGGAGGGAAAAAGCTGAGATGCTGACTCATATTATGAAAGCTCACTACATAAATAGCACAGTCATCATGACCCAGCACTTTTTGAACTGTTTCTCTCACCAAGCCTTTCATAACACGCTCAGCTGTTTCACAACACAGACAGAGTAAAGGACTTAAGTGTGAGGTATTCACCACACATCCATCTGTAATGAACAACAAAACATTACAAAATCTATCACAGGTTCTAGCTATTTTCAGCACTGCCCTTTCTCATATTTTGAGCATTCTGAAAAGCTAGAATTGAATTCACTGCATGTATTGAATCTAAAGCTGCTAGCTGGAGAGTTGCTATGTTCCATGTTACACATGGAATTATTCAATTGCTCGTTGTTTATTCTGTAAGTCAGTGCAAGAGACGCATGACTTGAGCCTGACCGACAGTCTATCACTCACTGACAGGCGTCTAGTCATCACCGGATGGCAAAAACAGAAATGACCACAGACCCTACAGTAGAGTTCCTGTCTGCCTCAAAAGATCATCTCTAGAAAACACAGACACCGTGTTTGTGTAAAATTCAGACTGAAGTCTCAGAAGGTGTTTTCCCTGAAGCATGTTTTTTTTTTTTTTTTTTTTCCAAACGGAACCCCATACTTTCCCCCCACAGTCTGTGAGTCAGTCAGCTGACGCAAGACAGCAGGAATCTGGTCAGGGGTTTTGTCCCGTCTAGACCGAGCAGGACGTAACTAGAGATGGAGTCACAGTGGAAAACAAAAGCAGAGCCTCTGCAGTGAAGTCCTATACTGCCACTCTGTGGTGTAGTATATACGTGGCACTCTTTATTCATGACTACTGAACTGTGGATGCTATTTATATTTATATAATATTAACATATACCAAAAAAATGTTTGTTGACTGTGAATTTACAACTGAAAATTTACTGAAAAGATTTTCAAGATATTAGGACCGAATTATATACAGTACGGGTCAAAAGATTGGAAGCATTCCTATTTTTACTGTTTTTGAAAGAGGTCTTTTATGCTCAAGCTTGCATTTATTTAATCAAAAATACAGAAAGAACAGTAACATTGTGTGAAATATTATTACAAATTAAAATCATAGTTTTCTATTTTAAAATACTATTACTATAATATACTATAATATCATTTATTTCTGTGATGCAAAGCTGAATTTTCATCAGCCATTAGTTATTCCAGTCTATCGCATGGTCCTTCAGAAATCCCTCTAATATGCTGATTTATTGTCAATGTTGGAAACAGTTGTGCTGCTTAATTTATTTATTTTTTAGAACCTTATCTTTTTGAACTAGAAAAAGTTCAAAAAGAACAGCATTTATTTAAAATAGAAATCTTTTATAACAATATACACTGCCCTTCAAAAGTTTAAGGTCAGTCATTTTTTTCTTTATTTTTAAAGGAATTGATACTTTTATCCAGCAAGGATGAGTTAAATTGATAAAAAGTGATAGTAAAGATTCATATTGTTAGAAAAGATTTCTAATTTAAGTAAAAATGGCAGAAGGCTTACGCATCGCAGCCCATAGAAACAGACACTAATGAAGCATCTATGGACCCTTTTCACAGACGTGGGGATGTGTTTGAACTGTTTTTAATGTAAATCCAGCAAATATTTCATTTGTTATTTTTTTAATGTATGTGCATTTGTAACACTATACTTTGTATTTAATTACCTTTGCATCAAATTACAAAAAAACTAGTTAATGCTGCTGCTGTGTAGGCGTTTTTAATACAGAGGCTGTGTAAAGTTTCTATCTTCCTCTCTTCTAACTGCTGTTATCAATCTCTCTCTATTTTTTTTATAAATATATAAAAGTTTTTATTTTGCTATTTGAACAAATTAGAACACAAAAATATATTTAATGTAGTCTTTCATTCACCGCTATACTGTTTACCCAAATGTTTACCCAAATTCTACACATACATTTTATAAACTCCGGAGCTCTCAGCTGGTTAAAATGCCAACTTATGTGGATGATGCACATTCATACAACAAGCACATTTAGCCCAGCACACAGCATGGTTTTAGATGTTTGGCAAGTTCTGTCTCAAAATAGGCAATACGTCATAAAAGCCAACCAATCAGGTTGTGACCGTATCCCTATGCCTTTAGGTTCGGTGATAAAAATGGCAATCTGAACGCTAAGCAGATTTTTATAGTCTTCCAAGGCGAAAACCCAGCTAAAACACACGTAAAAAGGCCTTAATATGCAGCGAAAAAACACCCAATCTGGCAACACCATCCAGCAGTGTCGCACCACGGGCGCCGTCGACAAAACAGGGATTTTTTTTAAAAGGGATTTTATGACGAGGCCGGTGAGGATGGGAAAAATCTTACATTTCTGTGCAAACTGCCCGTCGATAAAATAATTGTTGTCTGTGGTTGTATATGGGGTGTGGCAATAATAATAAAAAAAGAGCTCGCAACATATGGATAAAAAGAACTATAAATGAACTAGTTCATTTTTTGAAGAATGAACTATGAACTGAACTAGTTCATTTTAAAATGTGTGAACTGAACTTTGAACTAGTTCATGTAGAAAGTGAACTTTCCCAACACTGGTCACACTCATGGAGTAGAATCAAGTATACACAATATTCGTTGTTTCCAAGTCTATTTTAGAAACTACCAGCAATAGTATTTCCTTTTTATGGCCCATTTCTTTATTCCGAAAACAAATAAAACCTAAGGAAAACCAGTGACCGGTAATCATGAAAGCAATAAAAGAATTCTGAGGAGGCATTTACACAACACCGGAACTTTTTAAGTGTCGCCATCTACTGTCCAGGCATAAATAATACAGCATTTTTAGTCGTTTTTGTGGATCTATGTGAATGGGGATTGTTTTGATAACAATGTCGTCTTTACACACAAAAAAAAACGTAAAGGAAAAACGTTTCTGTTTTTAGTACATCATTAGCCGAGTTCCCATTACCCTTCAAATTGTGCAAATTGAAATTGTGATTTGAAAATACGAACAATGGAAACGCAAAAACTCCCATTTATCGCAAAAAAGTTTTTACTCTCGCATGAGGTGTTTTCAGGCATT
This sequence comes from Pimephales promelas, assembly GCF_016745375.1. The sequence continues at coordinate 1,697,573 of NW_024121732.1, forward strand.
TCAAAAAAGGAATATTTCACAAAACTGCAATGGCGCATTTTACAGTCGCCTAACTTAGAAGGCGGTTAATGAAAACGCTGTCATTTCGCAATAGTTTTTTTTTTACGATATTAGAAGAAAAGAGAATCGCAAAAGTGTAAGCGCAAATCTGTAATCTGAAACGTGCCTAGTGTTGTGTAAATGTACCCTGATTCTACAAACAAAAACGTGTAGCTACATACAAAACATGCAGTTGAAGTATGGTTAACATAATGCAAATTCAAAATTATTGTTGCTCTACTTTCATTGTTTGATTTCTAAAAAAAAAAAATCATTCCTATCTTTTATCAAATGTGCAAACAACATGTCAATGACAAGAAATATACAATTTAGAAGCATGTACACATGAACTGTCTATACATCAGCACTGAACCACAATGAGGCCTCATCTATCTCTATTATCAAAACTGAACTGTGGACTGGGTGGTTGCTATGGACACAGCCCATTGTAGGCTGCAGAGAGTATATGCATGAATCAGTGAAATATTGTTACATTGACACCCCCATGTGGTCAAGCTGCAACACCTGTATGCCAATATATAAAATTCCCTGTCAACTAAATTCAAACATAACCTGTATCATAACATAATCTGCATTCTTAGTTAGATCAATATAACTTTTATTTGGAATTTGTCTTACCTGGATGATGGAGAGGCTGTAGACCAAAGCTGGCTCGGGTACCTGCAGGTAAGTTGACTTGTCTAGAAAACAAAAACACAATATACATATCATTTATATTATTGCAACATGTGATTTCCCATTTGACCATCTACTTATGTAATCTTACTCTATATTATCTGTGAATAAATTGTTACAACTGATATATTGCAATTAAAAAGTGAAATATAATAAGGAACAAAAAGGGTTTTTAAAAAAGCACATTGCAAACAAAACATCAACACGTACCCACACAAACATAGCAAAAAACTTATTTAAAAAAATAATAATATCATAATTCACACTTGTTCAATAATATGTTAAAAAAAATGAACTAAAATGTTTCAATTTGATTCAATAGAGGGCAGTGTCCTGATGTAAGGCCACTAATACAGATTAGGTTAGAATTAGCAGAATTATTTCAATTTTAATCTGCTTTTAGTAGCTATGCGGAATTAATCTGCCCCACCACCGTCTGCAAGGTTTTGTTTTTATCTCTCTCTAATCATGACACAGAAACATGCTCAGACAGGCTTTATCTTAGCAAGTGTACACATACTGTAAATTCTACCCTTATTTTCAAATGGGTTACTGACTCTGAACTGGTACACCTTGGTTTACACACTATTATTTTACACATAACCTTTACTTTATAATACTCTTTCTTTGCAACTATTAATGCAATTAAAGCTTGAATATCATTGACTCAAATTATATCACAATGGCATTATGACTATAAATAAATAAATCCTATTCCACACTAAAAAAGTATGAACTAGTCTAATGGAAATTTTTTATTAATAGTTAAACATTCCACAATAAATAAATCCTATGAATATGCAATAGTGCATTACAAATCCAACCCAACATGTTTATAGTCTAATCATAACTGGCCACACTTTCATCATACAGTTTCACATGTTGTTGTACATGAGATGGTGAAATAAAGTGCGTTCCAGCTATAACCATTATTCATGTTGTCAAAACAAATATTTCCAACCAGGCAAACCAGAGTAGAAAGACAGAGAGAGAGATGTGAAGCGGCAAAATCAAAACCTATGAATTATTAATCTCATCTCATTCAGTAGAGCTCTGAGTATGATCCTAGCCAAGCAAAACAAAGTGGCTGGACCAGTTGATAAACCTGCTGCAGTTCACTAACCATCTGTTACTGTACACAGAAAATGTATCTACTGTCTGAAAGAAACGCATGTATTAATTAGGGTTCCAGTGGAATAAGTGAGTGAGTCAGTTCTGTAATTAGTGCACAGTAGCAGGTCCAGCTGTAATTATATTCATGTCCCTGGAAGACTTCATACTGGGAAAATACAGGTCGCTTCAAGCCACCTGATTAGCTTGAGCTAATTGATTTTAAAGACTCTATGTGTTTGGTATCAATACAGTAAACATTTTTTTGATAATGCGTGTATCCTGTATATATATATATATATATATATATATATACATACACGTTCAGTACATACATTTTGCACATTATCAGAAAGTTTACAAGATTAAATAACCGTTCTTTTATAAAGTATGAGTTCCAAATGAAAACAAAACCAATACGGGCATGTGCCTTTAAATTTCTATGTTTTGTACATACAAAGGAGGGGGAGGTGATACTTGCACCTGCACTTAGACAATGTGACATATAACTGCCCTGAAATACATTTAGTATCTGTCAGGAGAGTATACAGCATTAGATGCATTGATAAGACTAGGCATTGGCAGACTAGACTTTGTAGTGAATCAACTGCACGGTGTACAAGCACACTGTGAATTCTGTGGCTCAGTATGGTAATATTACCAAAATGGTGACAATGGCTCACCATGAGGTCATTTTCTATAATAGGCAAACAGGAGTGATACATCAGCAAATGTAATACATTACATTGCATTGACCAGAGCAAATCAAATACTTAATCTGTTAAATGATGAATCTACTTGCCCTTTTGATTTGCGGGGAACATTTAAACCCACTCATTATAGGTTTTTTTTAAAAAATAAAGGAGAACTGTGACAACAAAAATATAAGTAAAAGTTTCTTGACACCCAGCACAAAATGAACATTAGACCAGTTGAGAAGTGTTATATGCAAAATACTATTTTTCATTAGGTACAAGCAGAAACTTGTACAGTACACTAAGTATCTTTAATAAAACAATAAAATAAAATGCATTATATTATTATTTTATTATTAGAGATGCTCTCTGACCACTGCCTATAAATTATGGATTACCTTTAAGCTATCTAAATGTGATTAAACATGACTAGTAATAACCATAACCACTATGTAACTAAATCATATTTGTCATATGCACATAATTGTAATCGACTTGCCAGAGGAGGATGGGCTCCCCCAGCTGAGTCTGGTTCTTCTCAAGGTCCAACCTCCCTGTTCACCTAAACATCTTATGGAGTTTTTTGTTCCCTTGCCACAGTGAGATAATATTCTGTACAGCAACTATGAACGAGATGTTTGGTGAAAAGTGCTATAGAAAGCAAACTATTACATTATGCACAACCTTATAAGTGACTAAAATAAGGAAAAGCAGGCCTGTGTAGCTGTTAACTAGTGCTGCTCGGCTGTTTCTGGGTTTTTATGTAAAGTCCAGAACAGTGTAACTGCATTCAGACAATATTTCATCATGACATCGTCACATTAAATCAGCCCAAAACGATGCAGAAGTGCAGGCATATCTGCCATAACGCACAGCATTTTGCTCCAGAGCTCTGTTGCTGTTGGTAGGCCTTGCTCACACTGATGGAAAGACAATGCGGGCATTTTGACAAACGGTACACAATGTACGGCTCCTTGCCTATAGCTCTGAAGACTCCTTCAAACGATGTATACTATGTACAAACCTATAATGACCCGGCGCTGCAAATATTTCCACGGAATTGGAGAATATGTAAGGCGTAAATGTGTTGACAGGAGGCGCAGGAAAGCTTCTTCTCGCCTGTTAAGCTTTAGTTTGAGCCAGAGAGCAAAGATTGATTCACGCAAACACTCAAATGCCAATCTTGCCCTCGCATTTTTTAAAGCAGACATAACATGCACAGTCCACTAAATATTATTGATGCAAAGCCCACTCCCCACCCCACCGGGCAACGCTTAGAAAATTCAAGCGGTTTCGGATTCGTGACACCGGTGGCGTGGAGCGCCGCGCCGCGCGCCCTGCCTATAACGCAAACGCGTTGAAAAACACGGGCGTTTAGGTAAGCAAACGGATGCTCGATTACAAACCTGAAGTAAGGAAGCAAGGAAGAAAATAAGAGCTTGTTGTATACTCACCGCGTCTACAGTGGTTGTGGAGGTAATTTAAAGGGCCAGGTTCGCGCAGATTGTTACCCCCCCTTCTAAACAAACACCACCCCCTCCGTGCACCAGTGTCCACCCAGTCAGTCCCCCCACCACCGGTGACAGTGTTCTCGCACACAAACTTGCTTTTCTCTCCTGGGAAAAACCTGAGTCGGTGCTGAGTCAAATAAGGCGGCTCTCCGTTAAAATCGAAAACCAATCAGTTTCGCCAGCTCTGCCCTCTCCACCCTCATCGGGTGCCTACGGGTTTGGTTGCGTCCGTCGGTGAACTGTTTCGCTGCTCGATTGGATTTTGGGGGGTTTTGAGCTGCCGGGCGGTTTAAGAAGTACACTTTACGTGCAGCGGTTCATCGACCCAGTCTTCATTAGCCTACACATTTGGGCGCACCGAACTCGTTACAGTCTTCCACCGCAGTATGCAGTAACGCCTACTGGCCCAAGAGGGCGCTAGTGTACAAACTCTGTTCACACATGGAAGAAGAACGACGATATTGAATATTTCATTATTATATTTTAATTTCAATATATTTCATTATTCCATTTTTTGTATTCAAAACTGTTTGGATGTGTATTAATTTCAATCATTGCTGATACCTATTTCCATTACTACTCATCTGCTAGTTGATAACATTTATTCTGTTTCTACAGTAATATTTATTCCATCTTTACTTGATTAGTAGTAGCCTAGCTATATATATATATATATATATATATATATATATATATGAAGAGTTCAGATGCAAAAGCCTCTAAGTGCCATTTGAAATTTTCTTCTAGAATGATAATTTTTATCAAGCTTGTATTTAAGTTCAGTAATTTCACTTAAATGACATTAGGTAATCTTCATCCCCATTTAAGTGAAATTACTGAACTTAAATATACTAGCTTGATAAAAATTATCATTCTAGAAGAAAATTTCAAATGGCACTTAGAGGTTTTTGCATCTGAACTCTTCATATAGTATATATATATATATATATATATATATATATATATCAGAAATGTTGCTATTGGAATAAGTAGCCTAGCCTAGTAGGCTAGCCTAATTATCTTTGTAGTTACTTGTAAAATTTAAAATTATCCTATTAGATTTTAAGTTTATTAACATAAATATAGGCTTAGTAAAAGAAATAGCACTTGGTGGCATAGTAATTCTTAAAGAGATAGTTCACCCAAAATTGCAAATTCTGTCATCATTTACTAACCCTCATTTCATTCCAAACCTTTATGACTTTCTTTCTTCTGTGGAATAAAAGAAGATATTTTGAAGAACGTTGGCAACCAAACCGTTTTAGTTCCCTGACATTTCGCAAAATATGTTATTTTTAATGTTCCACAGAAAAGCAAGTCATTCGGATTTGGAATGATATGAGGCTGAATAAATGATGACAAAATATTCATTTTTGGTAAACTATCCATTTAAAAAAAAACTCTCAGAGTTCCCTTGCAAATGCTATTTCATAGGTATTAATGTTGCGTATGTTACACAACTGCAGAGATGTGTAACATACGCAACAATAATACGGCTTTAGAGGGATGTGTTTTGCTTTCTTGAATAAGCCATATATATGTGTTAGATATAGGCTACTGTGGATCTGTACCTCCAGGCACATGTGGCATTTGGCAAATGATCAGAGTGAGCCAGCCTTAATAATAAAGCCTATACGGTTCCCATCCGAACTAGGTCTTTCAAAGCTTTTAAAATGCAGTCATGGCAGTTTATAAGACTGTTCCCTGTGGCAGTTCAAAAGACATTATTAAAGTCAGCTAATCGCATAATGGACTGTTAATCTAACCCTTTTAAGCACAGAATATTGAAATTGTGTCCAATGGGAGTTGCATTTTCACTGTCCAATTGGAAGCAGGTTTGAGTTTTTGGTTACCTGTTTACTTAAGCCATCTGAAATCTATTTTAGGTCTTTTTAAATTATGAAATACATAAAAACTCACCCATGTATACATCCACCTGAGATTTGTGCTCGTGAATGTTAAAGATGTTTACCTTTATCTGTTTGCTTTGAGACACTCTACTGTTTTATTCAAGGAATGTGTAGACGATTTGTCTTTTCTTTCTGCTTCACTTCACAGCCTCCCTTAGGATCCCTGCAAGATTCTCATTGTGTCTTTGGATTCTCAAAGGTCCCAAATGACTTGTGCTACCATTTGATTTGGCACAGCATAGTTGCTGTATTTTTACAGTTGGATGTATTAATAGTAAATGGGGGTGGAAGACACTTTATTGCATTTTGTCCTCTGGAACATGAAATTTTGCTGATAGCAGTATATTTTTTTTCATTTTCTTATGCTTTGAAGTCATGCAGTTCTCTCTCCTCTCTCCCTCCGAAAGCAGCAGTTCATCTACCAGTCTGCATGGAAACTGCAATACTGCTGAGAAAGGAATGAGGTGGTGCAGTTGTTGGGAGGCGGGGGGCAGAGAGAGAGAGAGAGAGAGAGAGAGAGAGAGAGAGAGAGAGAGAGAGAGAGAGAGGAGAATGAAGCAGTGCATCACAGTCAGTAGAGTTGATTCATGCAGGTTCCCTGGCAGCCGTTATTTTGTTCTGTGCAGCTGGTTTGATTCTCAAAACATCATAGTGAAGCTCCTGATTTGCCATGTTTTTCCTCTCTCCCTCAGGTTGCCTGTGTGAAATACAAAGGCATGATCATTCAAATCTTTAGAATCGGAAAGAAATTGGCAACTTTTTACATTTGACATTTACACAGTTTACATATGCACCCAGTGCTATAAAATGGCTTGTTGCTTATGTGTTTTTCCCCTTCACGTTGGATTGTCATGCCATATTAATTATTAAATTATAACCATTTTTTAAATTACTTTTCCCTTGAAACAGTAAAGTAAGGGATTACATTTATTTTTTATGTAATTTAATTTGTTACATCTGATGTAATTCCATTAAATACTGTAGCCTATATATATATTTGATAACAATGATAATTGTAGAAATTAAATATCAACCTGAACCAGTTGACCAATAAGGATAGACATGAAACTGCTCTTTTAATTCTATTAAATAAATAATATAAAATTATATAGCCTATGTACAATATATACTTGTTGAAAGCATTGGACTTTTGAAACCTATATTAATTGATTATGAAAATCATTTTAGTTTTCTCTAATTAGCCAACTTTTGCCTTATAGCATGCATTTCACGCCCTTTTGCAGCACTTTCAGATCTTTACACGGACTATTCAGTCTGTTTGTCCCATAAAATCCTTGACTGCATGCAGCACAGTTGAGGCTTTACCGAATGTGCCTTTATGCATCACTGCTTTGTAAATTCCATCATTTGTGTTTCTGAGCTTCCACACCTGGGTCAGCTGTGATGTTGCCATGGAAACCAGGTTTAGCACAGGGGGGTTACAATCAGAGGGAAACAAGCTTTGCTTTAATTGTTTTTATTATGAAAATCAATTTGCAGATTTATTAGAGAATATTTGCAGGTATATATCTACACATTTGTTAGTATATGTACACAGTTTTTTCCTTCATTTGGGATGCGTGAGCACAGCATACCATGGAAGACTATTGCTAGGACATATCATAGTTGCTAATAGCTATAATCAAAAAGAACTTTTGTAAAATATTGTACAAAAAAATAATTAAATAATAAAATGCAGAGGATTTAGGTTGATAAGTCACTTCACAGTTTTGTAGCTTGCCCTCATGCTGGCTAACATTAAGTGGGACCATGCATAGTCTGGATTATGAAATGGAGGTCAACATTTACATAAGTTTCACAGTACATTCCATTACCCCTTGGGCATTTAAAGTGCTCACTGTGTAAACCAGATTTAGGATAGCAACTATGCATTAATGAGAATCCAGATAAATGTACAGAAAGTCCCCTGGAATCCCAGCCAAACACAACAGTGATTGAAGAGCTTTAAAATGAATCGTGTCCATGGCTCATGTAGTGTTATATTCTTTACATACAATTTGCAAGAATTTACAATAAAAAGTGCATGATAAAATGTGGTTCACAAACTGATTTTATACACGGAACTGGTATTGGCATTCCGGGGGCAAATCCATGTTTGTGTGTCAAGCCAACCAAGAGGATCACAGGTAGCTGACACTCTTCAGAGAGCGCAGACTTCCCGTGCATGTAAAACGCAAGATGCTCTGCAGTTTTCCTCTCGTGCAGCTTGCAGTGCCTCTAATGGTATCAGCAGTGTGACTCATGCACCAGCTGAGTGGGCTTTATAGAGATTGGACACACAGATTCGGTTACAATGGATCTGAATACAGTCTAAACTTCAAACACAAGATGGATGAGGCGGTATCCCTAATTTAGAAAAATCAGCAAAACTCTGCAAAGTGATAAAGAGGGATTTATGACTTTATGCATGCAGAGCAGAACTACAGTCACCAGTAGGGAGGTGGTAAATTATAGCACCATTTTTCAGGGATGACTGTGTTGGTGGGCCATCCAGGGAACTGATATTAAAATATTAATCATATACATCAAACAAGCTGTCGTAATATTAGCTGACAGTAAACTATATATGAATTATGTTTTCAGTTCTATTGCAAATGCATGTCACAGTATATCAGTAGATATCATTTAAATTTGAATTTAGTTAGGTGCATATAATGTTTGATATATTCTTATTTTTAATTTTTCATACATGGTTGTTGTTGTTATTATAATAGCAGGTGTCATTCAAAATGCTTTATTTACAGGATAGTTCAAACAAAATAAACATCTACACACTTCTGGTGAACCCTGTTCAAAAACTAGCTTTTTACACAGCATAACATGATAAAATAACGCTGTCTGCCTTTAATGCACAACCTGAACACATATTAAAGGGGCTCTTTAGCGCATCATTTGTACAAGGCAATCAGCTGGTTAAATACAAATAAAATGCCATATAATCAAGGCCCTTTTTGAACTCAAAGGTTTCTTTTGTCAAAGGCTGATTTGCAGGGTGATTGCATTCTCTTGAACTGAAACAGGTTGGCGGTATGACCGTGAAGGACACAAAAACTGAATTTGTTTCGAGCCAAAAACTCCTGTAATGTCTGAAACTGTGATGTGAATGGTTCATTCTGGAAAAAACAGTTGAAATGTTTGAACAAAAAATGCTTCTTTGACTCTCATAACACTCCATATTATATCTACACTTCAATGTTCACATAGTCTCTGATCAATTGGGTGAGAAGACTTGCAAAGCCACAATTTAGTCTTGCTGCCAAAACACACCTCCTCCAAATGCATTCATTTCCTGATTGATTTTAAGAGAGCTACATTTGTTATTGTCTCAATTATACTTGAAAATATAAGCAGTTCATCTTGAGAAAAATAAGAGGAGCTTACTCTAAACTAGTGGGGAAGCCATACGTGTCTACATTTTGAGCAGATGATTGCCAGAGATGATGATAATGATGATGAAGATGATGATGTGTGCTTGCCGCTTTACATAAGCACGAGTGCATCTGCATGAAAAGTAAAGTGTCAATATGCTTTCAGATTTCAGAACTACCTTGATGTCACTGAAGGAAATCATTTCATAAAGCATCAAACATTTCTCTGGCTCATGTTTAACAAAATGATTGTCTTGAATATTGATAGGTATTATTTAAGATATGAGGACATGTAAAAGTAATCATCAAAATGTTATGAGGATAACAAATAAAAGTGGATTCTACACAATCTGACACAAAGGATTAATGAGTGGTTTGGTAAATACTGACCTTATTTCCTCAATCTGACGAGTTACACAAAGTCTTCTGTTTGGAAAACATCCTTATAAAGTCTGCATCTGCTTTAGCAATGCAGCTGCAACCATTCAATAAAATGATGTGCAACATGAACTGAAAAGGGCTGTGCAGCAATCGATTGCTGTCTGAATATTTCTCAGATGTGAGAGATAGTGGTGATGCTCTGTAAAACAATAGAGACAGACAAGGCAATATGAATGAGATGGGGCTTGTTAAGGCCAAAGACTGATGGTGAAGGATGAGATCTAGGAAGTCAGAGTGAAATCCTTGTTATCGGAAATTAGCATGAAATGTCAAATAACACCATCTCTATTCATTTTTCTCTCCTCTCTCAGGTCCTTTCCTTTGTCATTTTATCACTCTACCGCTCCGGTTCTGCCTCTAACAAGCGGTCTACATGATGCTGCATTTCCCTTTCAGCTTGTCAGCCCTGCTTTGCTTCCCAGAACGCTTGCCATCGATGTTCAAACTCATGTTCCTCTTCTTCTCCAAGTTGAGAAGCTCCTGGAACAGCTCAGTGACATTGTGGTTAGTCTTAGCCGAGGTCTCCATGAAAGCACACTTCCAGGTCTTGGACTGGGCCTCTCCATCCTCGGTATTGACTTCCCGTTGAGTCTCGTCACTCTTGTTCCCCACGAGCATGATTGGGATGGTCTCTACGTTGCCTTTGATAGCGAGAACCTGCTGGTATATGGGCTTTAATTCTTCCAGGGACTGCTTACTAGTGATGGAGTAGACTAGGATGAAGGCGTGACCCTTGGAGATGGACAGACGCTGCATGGCCGGGAACTGGTGGCTGCCAGTTGTGTCTGTGATCTGCAGGGTGCAGACGCTTTTGTCACAGCTGATCACCTGCCGATACGTGTCCTCCACCGTCGGGATGTAGGTGTCCCGGAAAGTGCCTTTGACAAAACGGAGCACCAGTGAGCTCTTCCCCACACCCCCTGCTCCAAACACCACCACACGGTAGTCGTTGCTCTGCTCGGGCATCTTGAGCTTTCAATTGAGCCGCTCGCTTTTTTAGACCTAATAGAGAAAAAAAGAAACATTTAGATGATTGCGTATTGAATATAGCCTGGAATGCCAGACGTACATCAAGATGGTAGGTCTGGGAACTCATCATTGACAGGGTTCAATCCGAGGGACGGGTCACGGGATAAACGGTTGTCTTTCAAATTCTCTCTGCACGCAATTGGATAGCGCTACAACCAATCAGAGCAACGAAGAAGGTGACGACTGAGTCCCATGCGTTTTCCCACCAGCGGAGCAAGCTGACATATTAAACTTTTACCGTATCCAGTCGGCCAAACTCTTACCGTAAAACTTTTACCATATCCAGTCGGCAAAACACATCATTTTTTTTAAAACAATGACTCAAGTGCCGTTCTTTGTTCTGTTTTCAAAGAAAAGTTTAAGTTCAAATCATCCAAATTAGCCGAATCAAGAACAGCTGTTCGCCAGCAGCAGCCATTCTTTGTTTTCAAGTGGCAGTGAACCGTCGCAACTCTGTCGTTATTATGTTAAGCCCGCCCGCCGACTCTATATACGATGTGATTGGCCTGACCAGAATTTGTTTTTTCCAGCTAAAATGTCTATGGAGAGTTGCTAGACCACATGCGAAATAATTTTTTCTGCCACAAGGGCGCGTGGCTAGATTTCTTGGCTATATTGAATAGCCTACGTTCTCAAACTTTTTGATGCAGAGCAACCACCAAATATAATCCTCTTCCTAAAAAACAAACACAGCAATTTATTTAATATCTTAAGTGAATATGTTGATTTTGAAACTCTACAAATTAATTTTGGGATTTTTTTGGCTCCGGCCCCTAAAATCACGTTGTAAAATATGGCTGCATCCAAAATCGCATTTACTTCCCTACTATTTAGTAGACGAAAAACAGTATGTGACATGTCTGAATTCACAGTTCTCAATAAAAGAGTAAAAAGTACCTGGATGACCTTCTTCTGGGATATTTTCGAATCAAATATAATCTCTTGAGCATACTCATTCTGAATAAGGAATTACTTCACAACGGCTAAAAAATTACGTTCTATGAATGTGTGTAATATGAATGTAATCTGGACGTACTAGAAATGCAGTCCTGAAACTGCAGTCTTTGGTATTGCAGGAATGCCTGACACGCAGACAATTATATTGACTAAACAAAGGCCAGGACCAGAAGGACAAGAAATAAAAGCTAATTGTTCACAAATCACCCAACATTTTGTCAGTTGTTCATATTTCAGAAGATGAGTAACCATTCCTGGTATGAAACCTCATTCTTAAAAATCATACATCATGCACATCACATTTATTCTGATGTGAATGTACCACGTGACAGTGTGTTTAGTATACAGAATTATTGCTAGTGACTGGAAACACATAATGCATATTTAGGACACACCATAGGTAGGCCTACTATTTAAATATATTATGCTTTAAACATTTAACATGATCATAATTTATTTACTGGGTATTTATCTTTCCTTCATTAAAGTTACAGGTATGACAAGCACATTTAGGGATGTTTTGCTTCTAGACAGGACTCAAGTGGCTTTTCTCAAGAAAGAGACATGAGCTTTGTCATCCATCACAATGCAACTCATCATAATGTATCTGTGTTCTGCCCTTAGACACTCTCTTGCTGTCACTGCAGTTTATAACAGTGCATTATTTATTGCCTTAGAGCCAAAACAATAATTCTGAACAGTTTTCTGCTCCTGAGCACACTATCATTCAGATGGTGGCACTATCAATCTGTTTGAGTGCAAAAAGGGTTTTAGATTTTTTTAAATTAGCTTTTATATGTGCAATTTACTGTAATGTTCTCATGAATAATTTACCCAAGACACAGACCATTTCCATCAGTGTCGAAGAACCACAAACATAGAACACACATTGAATCGTGTAAAGATTATGCAGAAGCAAGCAAGAACACAATTTCCAGGCTTCAAGTTCACACCGATTTTATCCTCAGTAGTCAATACCTCAATTTCACACTATGCAGACGAGGGATACTGAGACAACGTCAATGAAATTACAACACTTTTACCTAGATTTCTGCTGGACTTCCATCCAAAAATACAGATTAACCTGGAATGTGCATCAGACGTAATATTCACGTGAAACTGCATTCTCTTGCCTCTCAGACTCTTGTCAATCTTGAGCTGATTATAACATCTGAGGTGGAGGGTTACTTGTCCATTTACAGTTTTTAACAATCGCTGTGGCACTAATATTAGAACCTTGATGTGATTTTTCAAAGCTCCAAGCACAAACCTCACAAATGTTGATCAAAACGCATTTTTTTTTTCATTTTAAGAAAACACTTATTCAAATGCTTGAATAATTAGTTCATTGAACAAAGATCACCTGTTCAAATGACACAACATAACATCAAAATATTACACACTACATCTGAGTTGACTTTACTGTATATTCATTATGAAGATCTAACTGTGAATTGATTAATACGATACCGTTGCATTACTATTAATGCAGTTTAATAGAAACTGAGAAACAATTTTCCACGTTTACATAATGAATGTTTCAGGATTTATTACAGTAATACCAATAACCATATAACATGAACCAATTGTAATATATTATGATGTAATATTTCCTCATGATTCTTTATCAGACACTTATATGGTCCCATGTACCACATTCCCACACAATATTTTCATTTTTGGCATTACTGTTGAATTCAAAAAAGTTGAGAGTGCCATTCTTGCCACACCAGTAACATCATGAAAGGAAAGGGAGGCCAAGAAAACTGCTTAATAGTCTATCACAACGTTTTGTAACAAGATAGGTTAGTAGGGATGTGGAAATGCTTCTCAAAGCTGGCTGTTCTTCATATTTTCATCCAGCAGGCTACTTACAGTCAGGGCTTAAATGCAGCAAACATGCTTGGCAGGGTGCAGCAATCCCAACAGCAGTCAAGCTCTCATCTGAGAGAAGCCCTGCTTCTCCGACTCTCTCTGACACCCCGTGTGCTGTCAAATCAATGAGCAGAGGACACTGAGCCTTTGATCAATGCTAGTGTCTGCGGATTTCAGACCTCTGACAGGCTGGTGCCCCCTCCCGCCTCTTTCAAAGTGTCAGGCTTGTTTCTGCGCTGTGATTGATGTCAATCTCACTCGGAGTGCTGTGTTATCTATTCTAAGTCCTTCGCGGAAGGACCGGAGAGCCGCCGAGCTTATTAATGCTCTTACAGCGCCTCGCTCTTCAGCCAAACTCTATTATAAATTACTGTAAGTTTGGCACGAGGAGAGATTATAATGCATGTGCCCCATTCAAGGTATCCCAAGCACTCTCGCAGGAATGTGCTGATGCCACCGGATTTGGGAATGACCTTGCTTTTACTGAAGTGAATTGTGGAATATATCACTTAGACATTAGGATTGGAAAGGTAATGTTTGCTGAATAGCACACGGGCATCATGCCACATACTCTTAAACAATCACAGTAAATGGAAGTGTGGCCTCAGTATGCTGGCGGTTCCACACAGTGATGTGCATGGAAAACGGAAACAATAGCATACAGTCAAATTACTCTGTTTTTCTGATTTTATTGTGAATCATTGGTGCATGTTATTCCAAAGAAACGTTATAAAAGTTATTCACAGTCTTGAAGCAAAATCTATTACAGTAACGTGCTGTTCTTTTGAATGACTTTCCCTTTCTGCTGTTATCACATAGGCCTTACAACAGTAAATAATGTTACAGTAACTACTGTAAATGTTCTCTAAGCGCTAGTTTACTGTAGCTGAAATTTCAGTTTTTGAAATAGCAATCTTGCATTACTTCTTACTGTAAATTACAATCTTACCAATCATCCACAGAATATTTCCCAGTGAACAATTTAGAGAATGTTAAGAATGTTTCGAAAGATTAACCAAAATATCTAGACAGACAGATAGACAGATAATAGATAGATAGATAGATAGATAGATAGATAGATAGATAGATAGATAGATAGATAGATAGATAGATAGATAGATAGATAGATAGATAGATGCCAATCAAGCTGAGTTCATTAGCCAGATTCTGCTCTAATCTGTTCTATTTGTCTGAGCTACTCTGTCCACACAATCCCACACAAAACCTGAGGTCTGGTGATCAGAGACTTTTGTCTGTCCCCAGATCACGGTTAAAGGATAGATGGGACAGAGCATTTGCGATGGCTAGCCCTAGGCTGTGGAACAGCCATCCGGTTTATCAGAGCGGCTCAATCTCAAACTGTTTTTAAATCCTCTCTTCACTCTTAAAATGGATGTGTTAAAAACAACACAACCTGTGTTATATCTTAACACATCTGTGTGTCTAGTTAAGGACAACACATTTTGTGTTACTTTTAACTCAACCAGTGTGTTATTGTTCTTAACACAGGGAGTGTGATTTCACTAAGTTTGCACTTTGAATTAGATTAAAATGTAGCAACTGACAAAATATTGTGTGTAAATAAGTTTTTATTTACACTGGTGCACTCTTATAAAATGATTTTGTAAATAACACAACCTGTAAAAAGAGATGTTAAAAATGACACATGCTGTGTAGATTTTAACACATAAAGTGCGTGTGCTTAGGGACAACACATTTTGTGTAGATTTTAACACATGTTGTGTAGATTTTAACACATGTAGTGTGTGTGCTCAGGGACAACACATTTTGTGTAGATTTTAACACATGTTGTGTAGATTTTAACACGTTTTGTAGATTTTAACACATTTAGTGTGTTTGCTCAAGGACAACACATGTTGTGTCAAATTTAACACACAACCTGTGTTGTTTCTTTACACATCTCTGTGTTTATAAGGATTACACATTTTGTGTTACATTTAACACAACTAATGTGTTAGACAGCAGCAGTGTGTTGTTGAAACCTTTTACACACTAATGTGTTATAGTAACACAACTTGTGTCAGATATGCGTCACATGTGACTGTAGTCGGAGAGTATTTGCCAGAGTTACTTCCCGTGTGCTTACAAAAGTGTTTGGATGAACACTGACACGTATTGGTAACTTGTGTTTATGTAGTCCAGTGATGTTTAATAGAGTTTGTTTGAACATTTGGATGTTTTAAACATCATTAATCTATATAGACAAGCTCTTATTGAGAATTAACAGAGGTTTGATGTTTCATTTCAGTTTTATTTCAAGTCACCATAATCGTGATTAATGGCTCCTTTATTTGGGCTCTTGACCCTTTACTCTTGTTTTAGTGTTTCTCTGGCTGCTGTAACTGTATTTTAATAAAATGCATCTGTTATGGTGATAGAAAATATGATCAGATGGTTCTTGATGATGTCATAATCAGCAAGTTATGATCAAGTTTTTGAGTATATGGATGGTGTGCTTTATTTTAATGATTTATTGTTAGTTCTGAAAGTTTTGTGAAACTACATCCAGCAATCAAAAAGTGCAGAATGAAAAAAAAAGTTTAAATCTACGGCAGAAACCAGTCAAACACAGATATCAATAATCAGCGTATGGATCTCAATAATGGTGACAAACGAAAAATTTCAGGCCGCAATGCATGCTGGTACTTATGGATGAGCTTTATACTAGAGACATGAAGCTTTGCCACCATTGTTGAGAGTCATATGCTGATTCTTGATGTCTGTATTTGACTAGTTTATGCTGCAGCTTTAAACGTTCTCTAAACATATATTTTTTAAGAATTATAGCATGAGGTAGCATACACCATAATATCATGTAAAAACTGAGTATCTGTAACCAAATATAAGTGATCAAATATACGTTATCTCTTAAATATTAAACTTCTCTTGCTATGTTAAAAAAAACATCATGTTGAAAACTGATCATTTAATGATCTTTTTCCTCAAGATGATTTCAACTGTTTCAGTTGTGCAATATAAATACACAGAAACAGCAAACAGAGAAACGAATGGTAAAGAGTGAAGGGTCAAGAGCCCAAATAAAGCTGCCACTAATCACGATTCTGGTGACATCAAAACAAACATTCAATGAATCGTCAACACAAAACCTGGTAATTCTCAATAAGTGTTTCTGTAGATGTCTGACAGAAATAAATTGTTTGTTATAATAGATTAGTTATCAATAACAAGTGAAATCAGCATTTGAAAAAACATTGAAACCGAGGCATGATGTGATTGGCTGCCAAAAACACTCATTAATCTGAAGTTTTTTTTATGAATTAAGAGTTTATTTATTTATTGTAATGTATTGTTTCGTTTATTTTAGAGCTTGTTATGGGATACCATATAAAATATACTACCTCTAATTATGTTCTTAAACACAAACTTCCCTCCACCCATTAAAATTCTATCCAGTTACATTTTAACACACATTGTGTGTTAAAAACTACACAACTTGTGTCAAAATACCATCAACACATGATGTGTGTTGTTTTTTAACACATCTTTTTTTAGAGTGTTAAAACCCTTTTTTTCAATGTCCTTGTTATTTATCTTGTCTATTGTTCAGCACTTTGGTCAGGCTTGTTTGCTGTTTTTAAATGTACTATATAAATAAGTGCAAACTTGAAACTTGAAACTTAATCTGAGTGAGAAGCTTTGCTGCATAATATACTGTAAAGAGCTGCTTTCTCTTTATCAGTCAAACCAGGCCTTCACTCTGCCATAAATGGCCATTTCTATTGCATATCTGCATGAATACCAATATTGTATTGAAGAAAAAAGGATTTTTGATTCAGAATTGACTCTCATAATGTGGGAATCAGATATCCCTCACTTTACTGCATACTAAAGATACTAACAGGAGATGGAGAGGCATATGCATGCACACATTACTGTTCACACGTTTACTGGGCTGAGAACACAACCACGGTCACAGTCTGAGGCAATTGATCTCTCAGTGCTCTGGGAAATCAAACTTGGGTAAAAGTGTTTGTTACTGCAAGCATAGACAAAAAGAAAAATATTTTTCTGATTCCATGAAATAAATGATTTAGTATTTTCTTGTGGTGAGAATAAAAGTGCATGCTTTTTGTAACTGTGATCAAAACTACAATTTCTAAAGACAAAGAGCAATCAAGACAATCAAGGAAAAATCAGATCAATGCGTGTTTCTTTTGGTTGTTGCTCAGATACAGTATTCAGATGCATTGAAAAATGAAGAAATTCATTTTACAAAACTGAAGAAAAATAATTTTTGTGATAAATCACCCAAAAATGAACATTCTGTTATCATTCATTCACCCTCTTGCTACTTTTCATTCATCCAAACCTGTAAGACTTTTTCTTTCTTTCAGAATAATACCTTTGAGTTTTGAAGAAGAAAGTCGTCATACTGCACATACAGGTTTGAAACAACATAGATTTTCACTTTTGATCTATCCCTTTAAAATCTATGGGTCTTTATGCCCCATATGTGTGGTTGTGTATTACATGGTGTTTACAGTATAGTAGCTAAAAATTTAGACTCTTTAGGCAAGCAGGGCTACAGCCTAAAAATACCCCATACACCATATGTCATTTCTCTGCGCCAAATGTTGCTGGATTAGCCCAGTCTCATTCATTCAGCTGTGCAGGGGCATGAGAAAATGCTTGATATAAAACAGTGTTGTAAATAAATACTGGCCAGAGTCAGACTAAATAACACTCACCTTGCAGAAATCAGTAGGGCCTATCAGACTCTATTAAACAAACTATAGCATAAGAATATTCAATGCAAAACATTTCCAATTATGTCTAAATCATTGATGCATATCCTGAAAGCAAAATTAACTTAAAAAAATATATATTTTAATCACATGCGGGATTCCAAAATCCATCTTAAAGGGATAGTGCACCATTTAAAAAAAAATCATTCGAAAAAAATAATTATCCACTCCCTTTGTTCACAATAAAAGTCAATAGAGTTCAAAATAGTGGACCAAAATGTTTTATTCCACGGAAGAAAAAGAAAGTCATACAGTTTGGAATGAAATGAGGATGATTAAATTAAATGATGACAGAAATAAAAATTTTGGGTGAACTCTACCTTTAAATACATCCTTACAATAATAAAGGACATTACTGTAATGCAAAAAAAAGTGCTACACAAGACGGCAAAGAAAAATGTACTTTGTTAAATAGAGTTAACAATATGTCTAAAACCATATTCTAACACTAACCTCATAAACTCAGAACTAATGACTATATGTAACTGCTTCAGCTGACTGGCTAATCACTCTGTAACATTTTACCTTACCATGAGAGTTCTGCAGTTTTACTGTGTCTCTGCCAGCATTGCAAGAAACATCTCTCTTGCTCTTGTCGATCAGTCCGTCAAACAGATTGCTCCTCTGTGGACTGGGCTTAGAGGCTAATCATTGCGCTTTAGCTCGTCTGTCCTGCTGGATCTGCTTCCAGTGACCCAATTCAAAGGATTTAAAACTGCCAGCATGCATCCACGCCACAAAGCAAAGCTCCAGTGAGGCCGCAGCTGAGCTAGGGACAGAGTGCATGAAGGTCTGATATATTAACTATGAGATCATGTAAGATCACTTTAAACTGCAATTTATAGTGAGATAATAAGATGTGCTTTTGGGAAGCTTTGTGTTTCATCTCATAGCCTACGCACTTGCCAAACTTGCATCTTAAAACCTTAATACTGATGCTAAACCATTACAAGACCTTGGTGTGGAGCTAAATCAAATGTATGGATTGTCCACCACAAATAAACTTGATTGATTTATAGCTGCCGAGAACTTGAACATGCATTTGGCCTAAGGCTGGTCCAGGAGCGTAGTACCTTTTTCTCCGTTAGTTGCTATGCCTCAAATTAATTGTTCATTTTTTATCGGCTGGGGTTACGTGGGTGGTAAACTGTATGGGTTTAGATTAATCGGTTCATCTCAAATAAGCATGCTTATTAAATTCATCATGAGCATTTCATTATTTTGAGGGATAATTGCAGCCTTTATGTGTGTGAAACAGTCACACCGCTTTTTCTCTTCCCTTTGAGCTACATCTGTGTTCCAGGTAAACTTGTAATATATTTAAAGAAAAAAAAGATTTATTTATAGATGGATGGATGGATGGTTGGATGGATGGATGGATGGATGGATGGATGGATGGATGGATGGGTGGGTGGGTGGATGGATGTATAGATAGGGGTGTAGGGGTGGGGGTGATAGATTCTAATAGGGGTGTAAATCAGGCGTTTCATCACGATATGATGTATCATAATAGAATATTTGCATATACCTCAAAACAAACATGCCATACTATAACGATTTACGATCAGGGGCCGGTGATCAAAATATCGATATCTGTCTCTATAGATTTCTGAGAGAGAAGAACAGGCCTAGTAAACCCACCAGGATAACAAGCAAGAATTGAACCCCCTCGATTCAGAAAGATTGTCTTTAATGTGCGCTCAAGGCTGTGTCCGAAATCACCCCCTATATTCTTAGTTGATACTGAGAGGCCAGCTGTAATGGACAGTACATTATCAAGGGCACCCATTCAATCCCAAAATGCACCTCAGTAAAGAGTGCACAGCCAAATTTAATAAACAGATGGCTGTTGAATAATACCCAAGCACTATGAGCCTTTGTGCCAAATGAATTTCTGCTTCTTCTCGCAGACTCACACCACTCAAATTTAGGCTAAGTATGTACAAAACTTTTTAATAAGCAAAAAAATACTATGGTGCACCTTTAAACCCAATTAAACTATTAACAATGGTGAAGAGGTTTTAAAAGGATTTAAACACTATTATAGGCTACTACTGTTACTTACAGTGTAAAAGCATAGAATAGTGTTTAGACTTTTCTCGTTAATCACGTTCAAGCATCCTATTGTTGCCTCTGGTGCAATAGCTTACTAAAAACTGATGCACTTCTGCAAATTAGTCTCCGTATTGCTGCATTAGATTCCATTATGAGCGCAGCCTACATCATGTTCCGCAACAAGACTGCCATAAGAGTCATGCATTGGCTCTATACGATGCTATATTATTATACTAATGCATTATGCACCCAATACGACGTCAGCAGAGCGCGGGTCCTCTTTCTCAATGTTCATGTTGCACAACCAAATCTTTAGCCCGTTTTGTCACTAAATTCTCCTAGTAATTCCATTAATAAAAGGCTTTTTAATGATGCAGAGTGACATGAATATACAATGAATATACATAGGCTTGCCTATGTTTCCCACTAAATGGATGACTGACCCTGTGCATGTGCTGGTTTACTGTTTGTCGCACACAAACCTACATTTCAAATATTGAAAATGTATATGCTGCATATATGCTGCATATGCAAGCTCAAGGGCGTGTAAATGGAAATCCCCACGGTACAAAAGGCTACGCATGTATATCTTATTTGTATAACCACGGTGCCGAATGTTGGACACAGGAGTAAACTAAGAGTTCAGCATCGCCATATCATACGCAGCCCGTTTCATTCATAAGAAGATAGGCTACTCTCCATAGCACTCGTGGTGCGGTCATTCGCGTGTCTTCTTTGACGGATAGCTATATGGTGGCAAAACGCGTATTGTTCAGAAACATAGTTAATTCTTAACATTTTTCGTTTTAATTACTATTTGTTATCAAAGAAAAAGAAGCCAGAGTTGTCATTGCCGCTAACACATGATGTCCATCCAAAACAGAAAATGCTGCAAGTGTTCAGCAGTCAAAGTCTAACTGAAATCTCTACTGCTTGTCCGGATTGCTTATGTTGTGCAATAAAGAAAAGATGGGGGAAAAGACACAATATAGCCTATCAAAGGCGCTAAATAAATTAATTGATTTCATACGTCGGCGCGCGATTCGACTCACCTACCTGAACTTAACGTAGCCTATCCCGCGTGACCGATCTTTGACTGACAGCACAGATGAATGGCAGACTACGCTAATAAGGTACTAAAGCATTTTAGACTTATAATGAAGACGCGATAGAGTCCAATCTCAACGGCAGTCCTCTCTCACCACTTGCCTCTCTCTCCATCTCCCTCTCTCTCTATCGCACTCACTCATACACACGGGCGCGCGCGCACTCCTCCTCAGAATCACCATGGCTTCAGATAGAAGGTGGGAGATTTTTATCATCATTGCCTACAGGAGGTGGACAAATTGTTGCTCCTACTAATGCAGCCTCTCAATTTACTGAATTATGATGAATCCATTCAGTACAATAATAGGCCTATATGAAATTATTTAAATATAGGCTAAAGCACTGAAACTTGAAATGTCATTTAAATGTGAGTTTCATATTATAAAGATACATTTAACAAAATCCACTAATATAACAAAGTCAAAACACAAAAACTATATAATACAATGTAAGGAAATGTTAAATAGCCTATAGCCGAAATAAAACACATTTAAAAATATAATTAAAGAAAAGTTTTTAAAAAATTATTTAAACACTTAAAATGTATTTTTTTTATAAATTATACAGTAGCTAAATTAAACACAAGGAGGGTGCACATATCACTATAAAATAAAAAACATTCTTGACAAAGCATTCTTGACAAAAGCATGGGGTTTCTTTGAAATTTTAAAGCTGTCTCAAATACTGTGTCAAATGATTTCTCAAGTGCTTTTAAATGCATGCTTATATAGGTTCTCCATGAGGGTTCAATGAGCATGGCAATCTAAGGAAACACCAAATGGTGCCTCAGGCACTTTCTCATTGTTACAGTGTTTTGTGCACCATCTCTAGCCTGTGGCTAACAAAGCATGCAGACATAAAAGTGTAAAAGCGTCTTTGTCCCCGTGTTTGAATCTTTTTTGTAGAATCTTAACAGGTATGGCGTAGAGTCCGTAGAGGATATTCAGTTTTCTCCGTCTGGCAACCAAGGTCTAGGAAGGGTGGTCCATCTTAATCTCAGCTTTATATAATAACCCTTCACAAGGCACACTCATAACTTGTATACTGTATAAGTCTGTATAACATTGGTATCAAACAGCACAATTACAGCAAACAAAGGCATGGAATAGGCTAAGTCAAGAACATTAGAATTAAATGTGTGTATAAAAACATTAACCATTCATTAAACATGCAAATCTTTTTCTGTGGAGGGATGTAGGCGGTAGACAACCAAATCCAAACACAAAAGACAGGCTGGGTTGTGCAGTTTGATGATAATAGCTTGCTGGAAGCAGGAGGCCAGGCGGCAAACCACGTGTGGATATTAGTCACCTCATAACAATGTCTGTATATTCAATATTCTCCACTCCTTTTATTTCTTTCCCTTGCAAATGAAAAGAAATTAAATTATAAAAACTCATGTCAAGTACCAGCAACAAGCAAACTGAAAATTAGGTTAGGATGATTTAAGTGAGCTGTTTGTTTCTTTGAAACATATACATTTATTTTCAATGATGTTTTTTTGTCCAATGGGTAAAGATAATTTGATGTATTTGTGTTTCTCTCTCTACAAATGCAGTATAATGTTATTAAAGTGCCCGATTAGGCTACTTGTTGGTTTGTTTTGTCGGATTACATCAGACATCACATTAAATCAGTAGAGCTGTCTGTCCCCCTCTACCTGTAAGAATCAGTATTACACGGTCAAATAAAACGCTCGATATTAAATTCAGAAAGAGCAAAAGTAGACTTTATTGTCAACACTAATAAATATATAACCTTTCCATGTATTTCAGACCAAATTCATACAATCTTGTGTGAATTTATTTGCCAATTGCATCCAGGCGGTGCTTATTCATCAGACATACGGCATTAAATTTTTGGAGTCACCATCATTTGGCCCATTCTTAAGCTATTAAAAAAGAAAAGAAAATTGTTTAAGATAGACCCACTGTCCTCGCATGAGGACATCCTTTTATAGAAAACCTACTTCCTGTACAAACACCAGTTTTTGTTATTATACTTATTAGGTCCTACTTATCCCAAATAGCAAGAACAATTATAAAATGCACACCAGGTAAACTCCCGTGTCTCAGGAGGTTAAATGGAAACTGTCAGTATTAGTGCTTCAACAGATTGAGGTCAATGCAGACCCAAATCTCTGTGAACTCAGATCTACAGTTTGCTTAGAGTAGGCCTACTCACAGGTGCACTGAGACCGCTTTCATACCATTCACATAGTCCTCGTGCAATACAGGTAACCTGAGAATGCTGTTCCGCTATAGCTCAGCTTTTAACATGAATAAACAATCAGATAGGGATTCACACACCCTTGTTTACTTCTTTCTGAGTCCCCGTGGTATACTTGAATTCCCACTTGCACTACAACTGTTGCCTTCCCTGAACAAATATTACACATACTCATTGCCCAATTAAACAACATTGCACACACTCTGTTATGGCAAATACTTAACCTCTGTATTTGCACACTCTACACTTGCACCATTAATATGAAAGTGCACATACTATTTGCATTTTTTATATATAAAATATAACATGTATATAAATATATAGGCTATTAAATTTGTGTACATTTACTGTAGATCTTTTGTTTTCATTAATGCCACCAAGGAAACATTAAGATCTTTATGCTTTGCATTCTATTTCTTAAAAAACAAAAATACTAGTAATGGCAAACAGACTCATTGTATAGTAAGATACAATCAACATCTCAAGCTAATTATTGAATTAATTTGGTTATCACATACAGAATATGATAAATATATACATGTATTTATTTTCTTATGTAGCATGAATAGTATGAAAGTACAGTATTTCAAGCACCGCAAATGTTACTAAAGGGAAGGGTGCAGACTCATTTAAACAATTAGATCAAGATTGTAAACAATTGTAAAAAAGGCTACACAAATGACAAAGTAAATTCTTATTGACAATAATTGACAACCCTGACAGTGCTGTTGCACTAAAAACATCACAAGTACATACAAATTATATACTTCCATTATCTCCCGTTATAAAGAATGACTCATGAAGCCTGGCCTGTTTTTGTTCACTGATAGCCTATTTGCAGCTTGAGGAGGTAATTAGTCTTCTCAAGTTCAGCATACTGAAAGGGTGTAAAATGGCTTTATATTTCTCTGTACACTATGGGGAAAAAAAAACATAAAATAACAGCTTTGTTGCATAACATCTTAATATCCCCATGTATAATGTTTTAATGCCCTATAACTCTAAAATAGTGTTATTTCTGGGTAAATCTGGAGATACTGTGTCTCTAAACAGCCGTACTGGTTTATGGTGTTCATTTTTTAGGTCTCATTTTCTGATCTCAAACCCACAATACTACAAGTATAAATTTCTCTAGCAGTAATGTACAAAAATCAACCCCGCACCCCTGTAGTTACGTCTCAAACTCTCATGACATCTTGGATTCATGACCCTCAATCTGCACGATGAACCAAACCAGAGCTGCATCTGAAATCGCAAACGGCTCATTTAGTAGCCGAAAAGCAGTATGTCACAAAAGTTGTATGTCTGAATTCACATTAAGAGTAGGCAAAAAACACGAATGACCTACTTCTTCCAGCGAGATTCTGAAGTGTGCACACTATACAACGTCCCACGAGGCCACTGGAGAGGATTTGTGAATGACAGTGAAGCGACGCAGATGATTTAGGTAGGTCACATAAGGGCAACATGCCGAATGTAGTATGTCCAGATTACATTAAAACTATATAGAACATACTTTAGCAGTCAAAAAGTAATTACTTATTCGAAATAAGTACCTAGTCAAGAGATCATACGATTTCAGACGCAGCCAAGGTGCCGTAGAAAGTAGGGGTTGACAAGGTTGACAAATACATCAATGAAGCCATCAGTGGGCCACCTCGACTCAAACACAAAACTGACCCTACAAGCCACAACTTCAGAAGTCTAAAGTTCAAGGTCACAATTTAAAATATCTGCACCTCAGCATCAACCTAGAATCACATACATACAATGACCTTGATCTTACAGAAAGGGAAATATGATGCATGGTATTTGACAAATTTAGTTATCCATGTGACCCCCAGAGCTAGACAACATACTGTAGCAAATACACCATCATACATCAACATATGTTGGTCATGCCTGAAACTACTACACTGAAAAAGACAAACTTATGAAGACAAGCCTATTTAACTTTTCCTGAGACAAAACAGAAGCAACTTAAAGTTCAACTTTAATATTTGGTGAAAAAAAAAAAATGAAGACTACGGATATAAATTTGGAGAACATGATTTCTATTTAGGCATAGCTCATTCCAGTTTTATTTATTAAAAGACAGTGACTTAAACATTTTCTTACAAATTGCTAAAATAATATAGGATGAACACAAAATTGTATCCCAAGAACGTTTGTAGACCATTTGAGAAATTTAAGAACATTTAAGGGCCATCTTGGGATGATTGCACTGCCTGGCTCAGATGCAGTAAAGATGAATCATTTCAGTGACTTAATAAATTAAACAAATGTAAACACAGGGATCCTGGTAAAATGATTCTTCATATCCCCACCTTCAAATCACTTATTCTTATCACTGTTCAGCAATGTCAAGCCTGTTGGAAAAAGGCAAGGGAAAACAAACCTGAAATTGGACCATACAGATTGCTGACAAAGCCCAAATATTGATTAGCTTACACCAAGTGAACGAATTACATAAGACACAAGCACTAATTTAATAACAGACTAAATATGGATTTCTGAGGACAGTGTTATTGTTTACCTTCCTTTGCCACGCTCTCTGCTGCACTCTTGGCCTTGCCACTCAAATCACTGACAACGTTGTCAAATGCTGCTTCATGCTTGAGGAAGAAAGGTCTCACCACACGTGTGTATATGATCTGAGAGCCATTCCATGAGAACGGAGCCATGCACCACAGCAGAAACAGGCACTGAAATATGAAAAACGCAATCCTTTTATTTACAGCTCTGCCTGTGACAGTAAAAACATTTATAATGTTAAGAGAGATTTCAAATGCTGTCCTTTTGAACATTTATCAAAAGAAAAATGTTAGTCAAGTACCAAATCAGTATATTAGAATGATTTCAGAAGGACACTGAAGACTGTAATATGAAAATTCAGCTTTGCCATAACAGGAATAAGTTACATTTTAAAATAGAAAACAATAACTGTAAATTGTAATATTTCATATCACTATCTTACTGTATTTAGGTACAATAAAGGAAATCTTACCAACCCCAAACTACAATGCCCTAAAATGTGGTAACATTTGAATTAAAAATTGAGTTTTAAAGTAAGAACTGAACATTCCTTGTGGTTTACATCAACACAGCTGTTTATCAACAATTTAACCCTTGGTCTTGACAAAACTCAGCAACCTCAAACTAATCCATACATTGATTTAACATCTAACCAGTAACTCTTTACACTAAGCTATGTTTTTGTTAACATTACATTATGCATGGACTAAATGTATTAATCTATGTTAACGTTAGTTAATAAAAATGTCAATTTTCATTTTAGTTCATAGTGCATTAAATACTAACAGATACAGCTTTTTATCTTAAATTGTATTAGTAAATGCTGAGATTAACATTGAGATTAGTAAATGCTGCAGAAGTATTGTTGATTGTTAGTTAATGTTAACTTATGCAGTTACTTAATGTTAACAAATGAAACCTTACTATTACTCATATAAAGTGTTACCCATCTCACCACATCCATATCAATCTATTCAAATTCATTAGACAGGTCATGTCATAGTGCACATCTCATTAAAAAAATATTAATCCGTATATCATGAGTTGTTATCCATATTATGCAAGACCTCAGTTCAACTTAGTCAGCTGCTATTCATTTGTATAAATTGGCTATAAAGCACTCAGTCAAATTTAGAACAAGGATCAAAATTGAAATGAGGCTGTTGGTCAAATTGGCAGATAGTCATGCATGCTAAATATACACTATGCAAAACCTCTCAGCATGACCTACATACCATTACATTTACAGTTCTCCTACAGAAACCTAACATACAACAAGGTGGATGGTTTCTAAAACAGATCTCCAACAGGCAAATACAATCAAAGCATAAATTAAATATATATTGATACTGAAAGACCATACCTTCCCGGCATAGTAAAAGGGAAACCAGAAGAGGAAGATATCAGAGAAAAATTCAGCCACGCTAAAGAGTCCGTAAACCACCCAGTATGTTAGCCATTTGGTGTCGTCTTCTTTATTGTTACTCTCTATGGCTTTGATGCTGCATGAGGAACAAAAGGAAAACAGGCAAATTCAGCGTGGGTTCCTCTCATCGTGCTGTGGAAACATATATGTGTGTGTGTGTGTGTAAAATCTAAAATCTTTACCACTAAGCTTACTGCATTTGTGAAATTGTATGCCACCATACTTACGAGACATATGCAGGGTATACAAAACCAATTAAGTTGCAGAGGAGAGAGGCACCATATCCAAATATCAAATAAAGTCCCACAATACACACTGCACCTGCAGAACAAACAGAGACACGTGATCACTGCCTATATTCAAATGAAGAACAGCCTTTAGGAGCACTGATGACTTTGCATTTGGGCTCATTGTTGACACCTAACAGACAGGATCAAGGAACAAGAACAAACAAACACATATTGTTTATATGTGAATGAATGTAAGAGATATTGTCCCCAATCAGGCTATGTAGTCTAGCCACAGCAGTGAACACAGCAGCTAATTCTGCAGTGACACTTGAAGACTTGTTTAAAAATAACCCTAGGGAGTGGAAGAAGAAATTAGACCCAGGGATGTCTTAAAAGAAACAGCCACACATGATTAGAAGGACATTTCAGGTAACCAGTCAATGTATTTGAACCACTGGACCCACTAACGGATCTGAAAACTGCACTTTATATATCATCTGTTTGAGGTTTCACATTCAGTTAAAACAAAGACAATTAACTGATAAACTGATGTGAATGCACCAGGGATAGAACAGATAACCCTCGGGGAAAGCTGTGCGTGCAGCATCTGTTTTTGCCACACACACACACTTGTACATCTAGCTTTGTGAGGACATTCATTGACAATGCAAACTCTAGCTCCTTACCCTAACCCTATAACATAGCGCATAACCCAAACCCTTACCCTAACAGCAGACCCATAACTGTAGGCTAAGTAGCCTTCATACAGTTATCAGTAGGATATGATGACTCCCAAAGCTTATATTGCACTCGATCTTTTGCAACATTCAACAAACACTTGACATATGGATCACAGCAACTTTACTTGTTAAAACAATCAACACGCTTTTCTAAATAAAATCCATTTTCGACGACGATAATGGATACCAAGGACTTTAAACTCACGGAAGTCCATCAAAGTCTGACAGCTGGCTAAAGTTTGAATAATGGAGGCTAGGCTTAGGCTACTATCAATGACTAAATAATTAACGTTAAAGCTGCTTCCAAAAGAATGATTACAACCAGTCACGTACCTGTTGCAATGTACTGTTTCTGAACTCCGGTTTTTTTCTCTAAAACAGATAGAAAATCCGTTACCACGTTATTCTGCTTAAAAAATGCTTCGTAACGTTCCGTAATAGTGTTCATCATTTTGTCCCTCCTAGGCTACAGCAGACCGTGACCAAGACCCGAATTGTAAACAGTTTTCCAAGCCAAGCAAACTAACTTAGGCAAAGTTTGTCCCTCGAGTCTCAGCCAGCAGCTGCACGGGACTTAACCGACAGGCACTGCGTACAACTAGACAACCAATCGAATCTAATAAAAATATATGATTCCACCTCCCTCACAGCTGATTACGATTCTGCTGAAATGCTGACTATGCGCCTTTGACTGGGAGGACGGTACATTGAACGAGGCGTGTTGGGGAGTAAGTATCTGTTTCAGGAGAATAAAATGTACTCCCTTAACGTACCATTTTCCTTACTATCTTCATTTTACCCCCTAAAAGCAGCATTAGTTGTAGGCCTAAGCAAATTAGCAGGCCTGTAATGCAGAGTTTCTATATTTAAAATTGTTTAATGAGTTTTTACGCTAAAACTCAAAACTTAAGGTTCCCTAAGTCGTCATCACGTATCAACTATAAAAATAATCATTATAATAAAACACTCACAGAAAACGCACACAGAGGTTCTTGCATTTTTACGTTTGAGTGTTTGTTTGTATGAAATATCACGTTGATTTTACTCATTTCAAAACTCAGGAAATTCAACCTCGCATACACTGGTCTTAGCTATTTAATTCAAACATCTGACTGGCATTTTTAAATGTACCAGAGGAGGGCACTGTTCTCTTCGGTAGGTTACTTTCGCCATTCAACTCAACACTTTTTTCTTTTCTTTTCTTTTTTTAAACACACTATAAGGCTATTTACAAAAACAATTTACAACATCTCTCGTTGGGAGACTCATGTGCATAACATAAACAATTAAATTGAACAAAATGCAATATAATTTTTTTTTTACAAATAAATATAAAATAAAGTAAATTAAGCAAAGGCATTTCAGTTTAAAAGGCATGTCAAAGTTATTCATATATATTGTCCTCAGTCATAATCATAAAAAAAAGTTACATGGAAGCTTTAAAGAGATTATAATGACAAATATTTTGAGACGTCTTCACATAGAGAGTAAATGCTATCACTGGAGTCTCAAAGAAGCATTTCCTCAGTTCAATTTTAAACACTAATATGGATGGATTTTTATTTTTCCATTTTCATTTATGAATATGGTATTTACTCATAATTGTTGATAGCCTATTGTAAATTCTAAAAATTCCTTCTGACAAAAGTACAAAGAAAAGATTTTCTACGTTCTCACCTAACCAGTTCCCCTGTTAATTTTGGACTGTTTAACTTGGATATTCTATAATCTTTTAACTTTTATTTTGTCTCTGTCCCAACTTGCAGTGTTATGTAGCCATCAAAATTAGTTTATATTTACAAAATACAATTAATTTGGCCAGTGAAAACATTGGACATTTTTTTCTTTGTACTTTTGTCAGTTAAATAAAGATTAAAGAGAATTAACTTTTTTTTTTTTCTGGAATTGGGGTTGTAGGCATTCATTGCATAAATAATTTAACTGATTTATTTTTTGTTTTTCGGTCCTGCAGTTATCCTCAACAAACTTTTCCATATACAGTAAACACTGTTTCCTCATGGTGATTTTAATTGTATTTTATTTAGCTGTCACACTTTTGTCATGGTCAAATCAGCATTAATCCATTTAACCCATTTAATATTGCAGGCCATTATTAAAACACCCCTGGTACACGCATGCACTCCTACGATTAGGTGAGCATTGGGTGTCTTAGTTAAATCTGTCTATCATGTTTCTGCTAACAGTGTCACTAAATGGGACAGGTACAGTATGTGTACCCTAACTCTTAAAAAGTCATCAAACCAAATTGCAACGGATAGAAATGCCATGGTGTGCCGTCAGAGGATGTGCTAATTGTCCAGAGGACTTAATCCTCTTTTCACAGAATTGCGGAAGACTTTACCTTATCATTAGCACAGCCATTGGCCATACTGTGTGAGAAACTGTCATGACATCCTGTTTAATATATCTCTCTATCTCTTCTAAAAAATTATGTGTTTGGTCTGGACAGAATTTATATATATTTGACTGAGTACCATAACATATGCGTGTTATAGTATAGACCATTTTACGAGATGTAAACAACACTGGTCCAGAAGCACTTCCTGTTTCAGTTTTTTAACACTACACAAAAGCTGGGATAAAATACAGCCAACGGAACATATAAAACTGAATCAAAAAGTTAAACACACATCTTTAAGATGTTTTCTTTACATTTGAAATAAAGAAACCATTTACAAACTGAAACAGGAAGTGTTTCTGGACAAGTGTTGTTTACATCTTGCAAAATGGTCTATATTGTTATTAGACATTTTGTATATATTTGCAGAATATATGAATGGCTTCTGTGGTTTTAGGCTGTGATTTACACATTATGTCTCAGTTTAGCTGAACTTGCCATGACTCTGCACCTGTATAATGATGGTAAGCTCTTCTTTTGGCCTTCAAGATGGGTAACAAAGCCTGGACAATTACACTGTAGGTCTCATCCTGAACTTCCACCTGCATAATAGTAAATCCTTCTTAGGCCTTCAACATAAGACAAACAGGCCATGCCACTGTTAGGAAGAAGCTAAAAGGTTTGATAAAAACAGTAGATGCCCTAATTAAAAGAGCTGGAAAGTACTCAACTTGAGCATACTGTTTGAGGATGAAAAGAAGTGACAGTGACCATTCACCCTGCAAAATGTTTTTTTTTTTTTTTTTTTTTTTTTAGATATTCTAGTTATATTTTTAATATAGACAAAAAATAAGGTACACTATAAACAGTGTTGGGAAATGTGTTGGTTGTATTTAAAAGTAATGCATAACCACATTGCATTACTCCCTTCTTGAATTACTTAGTTAATTAGAATGCAAAAAAAAAAACAAAAAACAATGGGTTACGTCAATTTTACGTTACTTTTTCTCACCTGGGCTGGACCTGCATGTTTTTAATGACAATATATATATGGGGACAAGAGAGCTGTCAGTCAATAAATGGGAAAACAAAGAAGTTTACTGAGGCAAAAATCACGTTGTGATGAAACAGAAGGATTTACACAGGTAAAGTAAATAACAGGTTTATTTGGAGAATTATGAGATCACAATGATGGAAGCAGGTAAGTAACTGAAGAATATTGTGTACTGGGTGGATATCTGGATGATAATGGATTTTATCTGATGCAGGTTCTGAAATGGGGATAGAGGCCGATGATGACTGAAGACGTCAGGTCATGTTCTCTGAGAAGAGTTATATAGTGCTGGATGATGATCAGTGAAGATTAGTCCTCTGTTGAGTTAATAGTTAGTTAATAGTGAGAATTAGACCCTAAACTAAAAGTGTGACCAATAATTTCAAGAAAGTAACAACAAAAACATTTAAAAAAAAAAAAAATTTAAAAAATAATTTATTCATCTGCTCAAAATGATCAGCTAATCACCCATCTTGTGCTTCATGCACCCGTGACTGATGTTGATGTCTGCGTAAGTTGGCAAATTGTAAGGCAAAGTGTTTTATGTTCATGTTTCATAAGTCTTTATTTAGAACATTTGTATCTAGCCTTTTTAAATTGTCTAAAAAAATCACCTTAGAATTACTATTTACTTTGTTCTGAGTTTGCATTTTAGATCTTGTTTTCCGTTAGGCCTAAGCTCTTTTACCTTTCAGAACCAAAACACACCTCCATTTCCAGGACTTGAGTCCTTCCAATGCCGTCTGGTCATTAAATCAATACCTGCTGGACACGCTGGTGTCGGAAATGCCTGCAAAGAGCACCCGCAGAAATCCCATTAAGGCATGACGTTCAAACTAATGTCCTTCATCTCCGAATAGCCTCCACGCATGTGTTCTTAGTCAAAGCAGTGCAGCCATAAAAAGCTGTCAAACTGAGAGATCATCCCTTTTCCATGTGAGCATATAGGAAAAGAATAAATTGGTAATTCAATACTTTTGAACTCATTCTTCTGAATTATTCTTACTGCATTTGGTTTGCACATTTATTGTTAAAATAAATTCAATAAAATAAATTCAAGCCCACTCAGAAATAATATAATTTGGATGGTTCTGTAGTTTATCTAGATAGACCTGCGTGTTACATCCAACTAATTTAATAAACTTAAAAAAAAAAAAAAAATTCACAAATCAATTTTATAAAACTATGTTATGTTTGTTTATCCTCATTTTGTACCACATGATTTTCTTCCCAAAATGCTAGTTAATGTTATCACATTTCACTAAAATGTACTCGGTTACCTAAAGTGACCTTGGTTCTCTCTAGAAGAGGGAACGAGTATTGCGTAAGTTGCTTACGCTACGGGTAAAGTAAATTTTTCTTGAGATATGAAGCCAAAAAATTATCCTTAATCCGCACCATTCCGAGTTCCTCCTCTGATTGTGCTAGAATCAGCCAATCGTCCAAATAGTTCAAAATTCGCATGCCCTGACTTCTCAGGTCCGAACAGCAGGACGGTGTACTGATGTACCTGACTGTCAAAGGCGAATGTCAAGAATGGCCTGTGATGGGGTATTATCTGAATCTGAAAGTATGCGTCTTTCAGGTCGAGGGAAAAAAAAAAACAGTCCCCGGGGGAAATTTGCGCAAGAAATTTGCGTCTGGTCGTGAGTATTTTAAATATTTTTCATTTTGAATCTTCTCATAAGAGCTTTGTTCAAATATCTCAAATCTGAAACTGCTCTGAAGACTCCGTTCTTCTTGGGTAAGAGGAAGTAATGGCTGACTTGCTCAAAAAAGGAGGTACTGGTTCTATGGACCCCTTGCAAAGAAGTTTCGCTATTTTGGCACGGAGTAGGTGTGCTACTTCACCAGTCACTCTGCATAGCCATGCTTTACTGTGCTCAGCACCCATTTCGACGCGTTTTTGCTTCCCTTTTGTTTCCCATGCTTTTGCATGCAGGGCTAGGGGCAGAATGGCCTCTGGGATCTGATCGCCCGGTACTGCGGGCTCGAGAACCTGATTCAGAGGAGTGGGTGCAGCGTGCGTGCACTCGGTGCTGGAATATGGTGGCTCGCCGACAGTGATGGCTAGCCGTTTTATACACAATGTCCCGGTGGCTTTGGACAGGGAGAATATTGTGCAAGGAAAACAGCCGGCGAGTGTCAGCCAGAGGTGCCTTTCTGTGACAGCCAGAGAGGACTGGGCAGCAGATTTAGTAGCGCGAAGGGAGAGATCCGTCCTGCTGAGCAAATCCATGCCGGAGGTAGGATCCGAGCTCTTCTCATCCAGCTCATGGAGGAGATCGGCTTGGAGGATCTTTAGGCCTGCCATGGAGTGCAAGGCTGAGGCAGCTTGTCCAGTGGCAGCAAAAGCACGGCCGACAAGTGCTGATGTAGTCCTGCAGGCTTTGGACGGGAGGACAGCCTTTGAACGCCAAGCAGAGGGTGGGCAAAGGTGCACTGCTACCGCTTCTTCCACTTGAGAGATGGAAGTTTACTCCATCTCGCACAGCGCCTTCAACCTGTAAGAGCATCGAGGAGACATGAGAATGCACTCACATGGAGAAAGGAGCGTTCCATGATTTAGATCAGGAAGGGTGCAGACCTAGATGTGGGTGTTTGGCAGCAGCGATGGAGAAAATAGCCGTCGAGTCTGTTCGGTGCGGGCTCTTTAGGCGTTGACCACTCGAGGCCAAGTTGGTCTACGGCCTTGATGAGGAGCCGCAGGAGCTCCGCATCCATGCCGACCCGAGTACGGCCGGCCTCCTGGACTGATGAGCGGTGTGAATCCGGACCATTCCTTGCTATCAGAAGCCAAGATGGAGCGGATGTTAGCGGCGTCGTCCACATCCACTTTCTGATTAAAAAAGCAAACAGAGGGGAAGGAGAAAACAAAGCGCGAAGGAAAGGTTCCGGTGAATTTCTGCAGGCACAGATGGCTGAAGGCGGCAAAGATGGCCGGCTTCTCCAGACGCCTCTAAGCTTGCTGGTCGCTTGCTTCGAGGGCAGCAGCTTTTCAAGATCCGGTGATGCGAAAAGTTTCGCTGAAGAGATGAAAATCGGAGCTCAGCACCCTCATTGTATTGATAATGTTTTGGTTTCAGATCTTGAGAAAAGATTACTTTACGAGATAACCTCTTATTAGAGAACTTACTGACTTTGCTCGCACAAGGTACATAACATTTTTTGTGTGTGATGTTCCTGGTCAAAAATGAAACCGGCCTACATCTCCGTTATGCTGTTATTGCCCAATATTTGATATTAAAATATTCTTTTTCTCAACTTGTTTTCTTTGAGTTAATCCAGGTTTTCTCTGTCTGTTTGGAACTTTTTGGTCTTAGACCTCATTGATCTGAGCTTATGCACTTCTTTTTCTGAGCTGAATAAGCTTGAGTTAAGTTTTTTTTACTCAGATCAATGAGGCCTATACGATCAATCAGATCCAAACAGAAATACAAAATCTGTGGTAATTGACAAAAAAGCGAAAAAAAATAATTGTCATTTTTGATAGAGAACACCAAATTACGTAAAGGATTTTCAAAACGGCACAAGGGTTATTATCTTTTTTAACCCCAAAAGTGTATTGGTAGTGCATAGGTTCCAGCAAGTCTATAATCTGATTGGATTTCGGCTATCGGATTGGATCAAATCTTGAAAATGGGTTGTTCAAAAGAAAAAAAGGATTCTGAAATCAGATTAGATTATAAATTGAGTTGTTTAAACTTTTTAGTAAGATTGGGATACCTATTTGATCCCAAAAATCAGGATGATACTGATCCCAGCAAAAGGGTGGATTTCCGGAACAAAAATGTAATAAAACTTTAAAACTGGTAAAAAAAATACAACATTTGTATCATGTAACATCCACATATTATTTTGATTTTCCTCTTGATTAGATTAACTGTTAAAGTAATAAATTAGAAGAAAACATATAATATAGCTTTCAGTAGCCTACAAAGCAAAAAAAAAAGAAAAAAGAGAGATTTTGGCACCAATAAAACAAAAACATTATAGGCTATTCATTAAAGTGTTTTTATCACTGTTTGTAAACTAGATTTGCAGAATCAAAAGAGATGAACTACTCAAAAGCGAGCAAACACAGTTTCTTGGGTGAATGCTACGTGGAACTTTTTCGAGTGAACGCAAAATCATTGAAATGCCCTGATTTGGTAATCTGATAAAGTGTATCTGGATCAGGGTGATTAATACCATTTTCGCTTTGAATAACCGGCACAAAAGTAAAATTGATTACTTGATCCTGGGTAGCAAAACATGGTATTTCCAAATCCAGATCATTCTCACCCAGATTAAACTTTTTGAATTGGCCCCTGATTTTCAGCTGCTCATCGAAGGGTTCAGCCTGTGTCAAATTCCCAAGTCATTCTCCCCCAGAATGCCATATTCATTACGTTTCCAAAAATTGGTTCTAAAAATTTAACCATTTTTTTTTTTAAATAAATCTTTTTAATCTAAAATCGTTTTGAAATTGACCACACTGACCTTGGTCTCTTATTCTGGGATTGGTACTTCAACACTTTCCACATTTCCATCACAGTCAATGGCCTCCAGACTATTGGCTAGGTTATTTTAATACCCCTAATCGCTTCTGACTTTGCTGCCTCGGAAGCAGTGGTTTGGATACTTGATTGCGTAATCTGTTAGAAAAGATATACACCGAAAGGCTCTCTCTCGCAGCACTTCCTGCCCACACAGGTCTAAGCATGGAAGAGAACCAGAGTCGGCCTAGCTCAAGGCGGGCATCTTCACAGTGCCATTCCCCTCCCGCGGGTCCCTGGAGGAACATGGTGGAATATTTCAAGAAACTTATCAAGAACTCAATATCTGCAAAGTTGCGACAATGGGTAAAGGACTACTGCAAAAGGAACGGCTTGCTCACCTTATCAGTGCTAGCGGTAATGTCAGGCTGTGCGGTGGGATTCACATTGAGAAGTTTGAACTTGTCAACACAGGTAACTTAGCACCTAAAGCTTCAATTTTGTTATTGCTTTGATTAAGCAAAAAAGAGGACAACGTGACAATTGACAAATTCAATTGTCTGTGCCTTATCAGAATTAGTGTTCAAACAAGAAGCGCTTATAGTAACTGTATAAAGGAAAATTATTGCTCAACAAGTATAAAGCTCGATTTGAATGTAATGTATTGAACTACATTTTTTGTTTTCTACAAATCGAGAGATGACTCAAAATTATTGTCTGAAAGTGATATACATCAATAGAGCGTATAGAAGTTGGAACATTCCTTTAACTTTAAGATGTTGTTGATGAATTTTCTTCTTAAAGAAGTTACATATATTTCCCAGCCTTATTATGTGGCATACAGACGTTATACTTAAATCCTGATAGTCATGCTAAGGATGTGAACATCTGGGTTTTGTGGTCTGTAAATACACTCTAAACAAATTAGTCAACTTGGATAAACACACTTTACTTGGAATATTCAACTGACACAATTCTTCAGAGATTTTACTGAAATAATAGGCTTAGGAAATGAATTGAAATATTTACTAGCAAAGTCACTTAAAGTTCTGTTATCCCTTTTACCTCAGGCAAAAATCTACTTTTCTTTTCCTGGAGAACTCCTAATGAGAATGCTGAAAATGTTGATTCTTCCTCTCATCACATCCAGGTAACTCACCATGTTAGTTATGTTTAGTTGCACTTTCATTCAAGATGTCAGCATTTCTGAGGCCAAACATACAGACTGTATATGATATTTTTGAGAAACCAACAAAATATACAACAGAAAAAAATGTTCCATCATAAGAAATGCTTTACTTCTGAGGGTCATCTGTTTTTAAAACCCTTTCAATAAAAATAGTGGGATAGCTGATTGTTGTAAAGAGTATGCCTATTATTTTTGAGTCTAACATTTTAAACATACTTTAAAAAAAAAAAACACTAGACACTTCTACAAATTATAGAGGAAAGAGAACTTTTAGTAACATAGTATGTTTGACTTGACACACCTATTGATTGAAACTCCAACACTTTCCTTACAGTTTAATGTCTGGCTTGTCTGCTATGGACACCAAGGCCAGTGGACGTCTGGGCCTTCTCACCATCACATATTACCTGTGGACTACCTTCATTGCTGTTATTGTGGGGATTATTCTGGTGCTGATAATTCATCCCGGAACTGGTACTGAAAAAGAGGGACATAAAGCTGCAGGAGGCCAGTGATGACGTCTGCCGACGCCCTGCTGGATTTGATCAGGTAACTTTACAGTAATATCAGATCTTAACTCTGGGTTTTATAAATTTTAGAATTTGCTCTAAACATGGTGGCTGTTGGAAAGGAAGTTCCACCCTTTAATTAAATGAGCCAATCGGCTTATTAAAAGCTGATTGTCTTTGTTTTATTGGTACAGAATGTGAATACACATTATTTAGAGAAACCTGAAAGCTATTATTTCAGCATTTTCTGTCAGATTTGATTGGTTATTCCAAATATGTTATAGATTTTAGGTTGTCCATTCAAGCAGAAAAGACCTGTGTGTGCTTCTTTCATTGACAAAAAATATATGCTCTAGATCATTGCCAAGACAGCCGTCGAGTGGACTGACTTACCTTGAAAGGGACAAATGTAGACAAACAAGCTTTATTTCTTTGTCATCATCAAATGGCTTTCAAGTCAATATGAAATCAAAACAGACTACATTTATGTTCTTAATTCCTTAATTACGTCCTTATTATTTCTTACTTGGTCCAATTGTAATTCATCAGTGTTTGTATTCATTATGTTAAATCAAATTGTAACAACTTGTTCATTGTTTACCTTTTCCACCTCACTTGGGTAGAAATATAGTGAATAGCCTATAGTGTTAACCAGTTGCCAAATACTTGTGTAGACATTGTTTTAGCAAATTAGTAATGCCCCAAAATCAAATCAATTCCCCAGAATCCCCACGTCAAAAATCAAGCTTCTCTGACTCTCTTTTGAAATTTAAATCTTTTACATTATTTATATGTGGTAAAACTAGTAGTCCAGTGGCGGGGACACCAAAATAGTAGTATTATTTCATTTGATTAAAAAAATCTAACAATTTCTTACCATTTGAACTATAAACTGTAAACAAGTTTTACTTATCAGTCTAAGAAACACATTGAGAAACATGTTGAACTTACATAACTTTTCAAGCTGCAATCAAGTCTACAAGGCTTAAGCTTCCCTTTTGTGCTATCCCGTCACTGGACTGAAGGATTGGAATTAGGTATATTTAGAAAGCCTCTAAAGAGGATGTAAAATGACAGCTTTTCTCAAGTGCGAAAGATGCTCCTGAGCTCCTGACCAGATTTAATTGGATTTTAGTGAGGGACACAGCAGTAGAATTGGTACTTTATAAATAAAGCATTCACCAATAGCCTCTGCCCTACAAGTCTTTAGGCTGAGCTACGGCAGATCTGCTTTTTGTTTCTTTACCGTTTAGCTAGCTGGCCGTGCCAGAGCCTTGTATATTAATCAAATCCAGTGATTCTGAAAACAAACGATGAGCCATTTTTGCACTGTGTTGGCCTCGGAAAACAGGCTAATAGCATATACTCATGAAAATGAGCTATTTTGCTGAAACATCTATGATTGTATATAGTTTTAAATATATGCCCTTGCTTATGGTTTTGTTTCCCCAACAGGAACATGATTCCATCCAATCTGATTGAAGCCACATTTCAGCAGGTGAGAGAAACACATGAAGATCAGAGGAATTAATCCTCTACTGTTTTTGTACCTAATCCTTGTCCTTCTGTGCTCTTCTGTTTCAGTATAAGACAGAACTTGTGCCTAATTTTAAAAACAGTGCAAAATCATCACAAGCCAACTTTGTGTACATTATGCCAGACTATGAAAACCCCAAGATGGGTCACCCAGTGTTTTTGGAACTCACCCCTCCTCCAGAAATCCACTATAAGATTGTACCAGGGAGAAGCAATGGGATGAATGTGCTAGGAATTGTCATTTTCTCTGCCACTATGGGTGTGTATGGATTGGACTGTTATATCACCATTCAACTCTGCTGAAAAGATCACCATAGACCAGATTGAGCTTGTAAGTGTCGGTTTGATGCTGGCAAAAGAGTTCTCCAGTAAAGCTAGCAGGATAAACTAGTTTAAAAGTCTAGTAGGGACGCCAGCATTGCATGTTGTCCAAAATACAACATATAATGGTGACCATCAATGTTGATCTTTTCAGCAGGGAAGCAAAGATTTATTGTACAATTTGGAGCATTTAAGTCAACGTGAAAGAGTTTTGGTAGGCAGCCTATTTACTGAACAAGATATTTAATGAGAAAACATGCAGAGCGGGACTTATTGCATTGATTTGAAAAGTTGCCTTTAAAGGCTGGTGAAACATAGAAGGGCTTTGTGATGTCTATTATAAGAAATGTATACTCAAAGGTTTGGTGTTGGTGAGATTTTTATTTATTTATTTTGGGTTAAAGAAGTCTCTCATGCTCAACCGGGCTGCATTAGATAAAAATAAACAGTAAAAACATTAACATTATTGCAATTTAAAAATACTAGACTAGAAAACATTTATTTGATATTAGAGAACTTTTATAGCATTATTAACATGTTTACTGACAATTTTGATAAAAGTCTTTTTTTGTTGTTGTTGTTCCCCAGGTCTTCTACTTGGTAGAATGGGATCCAGAGGTACACCCCTGGTGAATGTGTGTCTTTGTGTCAATGAATGTGTCATGAAGATCATCAATGCTGCTATGTGGTGAGTAGATGTGGATCAGATTGCCCGAAATGACCTAACTGGGACTAGAAACTTTATTACATCACTTCTAGGACAGTCCTCATGTTTTGTCATGCAAACATGTGAAAGAAGCATGTGACTGTCAAATAAAGCAGCATCTGTGGACAGCCAACTAAGCAATCTCTTTAATACGCTCTCTACAATACATTAGGGTAATAGTTTAAAAGCAGCTTTACGCTTCCTTATTCTATTAAATGTTAGCAGTGGAAATGTGCTTAAGAGTCAGGTGAAATGAAAAGCTGATTTGGTCAATTAGTAATGAAATTAAATCTTAGTTATGTGAATGCACCTTCTATATAATTACATATACAGTGCTGTTCAAAAGTTTGGGATCGGTAAGATTTTTAATGTTTTTGAAAGAAGTCCTTTATGCTCACCAATGCTGCATTTATTTGATCAAAAAACAACAACAAAAAAGAAATATTACAATAAAAAACTGTTTTCTATTTAAATATAATTTAAAAAGTAATTTAGTGCTGTGATGCAAAGTTGAATTTTCAGTATCATTAGTCCAGTCTTCAATGTTACATGATCCTTCAGAAATCATTTTAATTTGATGATTTG
This sequence comes from Pimephales promelas, assembly GCF_016745375.1. The sequence goes on from NW_024121732.1 coordinate 1,739,071, forward strand.
CTGCTCAAGAAATTATTACTATTCTCAATATTGAAAGCAGTTGTGTACATTTTTCCCCAGGATTTTTTGATGAATAGAAAGTTCAAAAGAACAGCATTTATCTGAAATAGAAAGCGCTAAAAATTACATTTTAAAATGTTCAAATAGAAAACATTTATTTAAATTGTAATAATATTTCACAATATTTGTTTTTTTATAAAATCAGGCCATTGCACACTGAGTTTGAGATTTTCGTATGCGTTTTTTTGTATTCGTGATTCAGTGGCTCTAAATTGTCAAAACACGATTAAAACTCCATTCAAACTGCTTGCTACGGATGCGAAAAACGCAGAAAATCAAACCCGATTTGATTTTTTTTTTTAATGACGGACGAAAGTTTCGGAGGCAGTGTGCAAGCGTGATTGACATAATGTGAGGTCGTATTTATTTTTAATGTGCGGAAATTTCGGACACGAATTTCCGACTCGGTGTGCAATGGCCTTTAGAGAGCATTAAAAACATAAAACTCACAGATCCCAAATTTTTGAACGGCAATGTATATAATGTGCAGTATTATATATAATGTTTTAATACCCCAGTCTCTTTGTACAGGTACTTCCCATTTGGAATTGTATTTCTGGTTGCTGGGAAAATCCTGGACATGCATGATCCTGCAGTCCTCGCAGAGAAACTGGGAATGTACTTCATCACAGTTCTGGCAGGGCTGTTCGTACATGGTGTAATTTTGCTGCCAATGTTCTTCTTCATGTTCACCAGGAAAAACCCCTTTAGCTATATCCGTGGCCTCCTGCAGGCTCTGGTTATCGCATTGGCAACTTCATCCAGGTAAGGAAACCATTTTGAACAGGCTTTTAGCTCACTGCAACATAAACTAGAGTTAATCCACGATTTATTTCAGAGAATAGTTCAGATGAATCATATTAAATGGAATCATATTTTTATATGATATGAATAATATTAATAATATTATATTTGAAATTAATATGCAACTAATGGTTTTATTCCTTATTCATCTTTCTCCAGTTCAGCTACTCTGCCCATCACAATGAAATGCTTACTGGAAAACTGCCATGTGGATCGTAAAATCGCTCGATTTGTACTTCCTGTGGGTGCCACTATCAATATGGATGGCACAGCACTATATGAGGCAGTGGCAGCCATCTTCATTGCTCAAGTCAATGAGTACGAGCTTGACTTTGGACAACTTGTTACTATTAGGTAAAGTATTTTGGCTACATTCAGAACGATGTACACTACTAGTCAAACGTTTGGAATAATTAAGATGTGTAATGCTTTTGGAAGAAGTCTCTTATGCTCACCAAGGCTGCGTTCATTTGAAAGATCTTTTCTAATTGAATTTTCAAGTGTAATTTATTCCTGTGATGCAACGCTGAATTTTCAGCATCATTACTCCAGTCTTCAGTATCACATGATCCTTCAGAAATCATTCTAATATGATCATTTGCTGCTCATAAAACATTTCGAATTATAAATGTAAACAGGTTTTGCTGCTTAATATGTGGAAACCATGATATATTACTATTCAAAAGTTTGAGGTAAGATTTTTCTTTAAATGAAAGAAATCAATACTTTTATTCAGCATGGATACATTTGATCATAATTGATCAAAGTGACTGTAAAGATGTTTTGTCTATTTCAAACAAATACTGTACTTTCTATTCATCAAAGAACCCAGAAAAAAATTTAACAGTAATGGTAAATTTAACTATTCACAGAAATATTAGAGCAAAAATGGTTTTCAAAATTGATAGTTGAACTAGTTGAGCACCAAATCAGCATATTAGAGTGATTTCTGAAAGGATAGTGTGACTCAGACTAAGACTGGAGAAACTCCATCACAGGAATAAATTACATTTTAAATAAAACCGTTCTGATATCTTCACAATATTACTTCTTTTAACAGATAGTTCGACCAAAAATGAAATTTAGTCATTAATTACTCACACTTGTGTCGTTCCAAAGACCTTCATTCATCTTCGGAACACAAATTAAGATATTTAGTTGAAATCAGAGAGGTTTCTGAACCAGCCATAGGTTTATTGCAACTTTCAAGGCCAAGAAAGGTAGTAAAAATATTGTTAAAATAGTACATGTGACTAGAGTGGATCAACCTTAATGTTATGAAGCGACAAGAATACTTTTTGTGTGCAAAAAACAACCCTTTAATTAACAATTTATTTGGTTCTGTGTCAGTCTCTTACGCTCATCACATAGTAAACAGTGCAGCAATTCCAGGTTCTACGTCAGAACGCAGGCTCATTATTGGCCAGCTCTTGCGTCAGCACCACACACATACATTGTGTTACTCACGTGAACAGTGTCGGCCAATAATGGGTTCTTATGGGTTTGGATTGACATGAGGGTGAATAACTGAAGGGTTAGTTTACCCCAAATTAAAATTGACATTAATGACTCGCCCTCATGTCGTTCCAAGCCTGTAAGACCTCCGTCTATCTTCAGAACAGTTTAAGATATTTTAGATTTAGTCCGAGAGTTTTCTATCCCTCCATTGAAAATGTACGGTATACTGTCCGTTAGAGTTTTTTGAAGCATCAAAAATACATTTTTTTGTCCAAAAATAACAAAAACTACGACTTTATTCTTCTTCTGTCTTCCGGTTCTGTTGTCAATCTGCGTTCACGAGTCTGCAGTGCTGACGTGTAATCTGGTGCGTCTGTGTATTCAGGTTCAAATAAATATGCCTGGGCAAAAAAATGCAATTCTTCCTCTGTATGGAAATCCTTAGACATGTTTGCGAAGATTTTTTTTCTTTACAGAGTGCGTCTCCCTCAGACTGTAAACGAAGCTCGGGTGCACAAGATTACACGTCAGCAGCGTCTTACGCCACCAGTGTCAATGAACGCAGCTTGACAACAGAGAATACAATGCTCGTAGAACACAAAAGTCTACGTTTTTGTTATTTTTAGACCAAATGACTGTTTCAACAATTCTAACTAACCCACTGATGTCACGTGGACTACTTTGATGATGTCTTTATTTCCTTTCTGTACAATGACAGTATACCGCACATACGTTTTCAGTGGAGGGACAGAAACCTCTCGGACCAAATCTAAAATATCTTTTTGGTTGAAGCAACCATTTAATGGTAGAAATGTCATTTTTGGGTGAACTAATCCTTTAAATAAATGCAGCCTTGACTTGAGCATCTTTCAAAAACCTGAATTATTCCAAACTTCTGACAGATAGTATACAGTAACAAAGCTGTATTTGCCAGTGATCGCCTCATGTGACTTGGCTGATTCTTTTCTCAGTATCACAGCGACAGCAGCAAGCATTGGAGCCGCTGGAATCCCTCAGGCTGGTCTTGTTACCATGGTTATTGTGCTTACCTCAGTGGGTTTGCCTCCAGATGATATCTCACTCATTGTAGCTATCGATTGGATCCTGTAAGTACAACATACTGCATGAGTGCTACTACTTATAAACCACAATAGAAAGTCAATGTCATGTGTATTTTTTTTTTAATAGGGACCGATTTCGAACAATGATCAATGTGCTTGGAGACGCCTTAGCCGCAGGAATCATGGCTCACGTGTGCAAAAAGGACTTTCAGAAAAACGTCCCATCCACAAACCCCTCAGAAAGAGTAAGATATATCCACTATGTGCTCAACCATATTTCTAACTAGAAAATATGCAAATAAGCAAGTATCGTGCAGTAGTGGTCCGTTGTTCACCTGCAACAAGTAGTCAAAGCTGACATATTTGACAACTGAATAATGGCTGTATATTGTCTTGCAGAGAGATACTTTGATATCTTTTGGAAACCAAAGCGTGCAAAGTTTTCCCACATCTGAAACTCCACTACTGGGTAATAGGGACTACATCTTAGAGGTTATGGGCGATCAGGTGATCGAGAAGCCGACATGTTACAACCTCTGCCAAGTCTAACTTTGACAGATGATACCAAGGAGGAACAGAAGCTGCCTTGACTTCACAAAAACCTTCCCTCTTTACCTCCCCTTTGTTATATATATATATATATTTGTGCCATTCTGTCTTTTTACATCACAGATGTTACTGTTACCTCAACATTCGCCTTTGGTGAACTTGAAAATTGAGGATATTTGAGTGCTTTTGACACCTTAACTTGGAGGTTTTGTAAATTACAAAAACATGTTTTGTTTTTTTAATGTTCATCTTTTAGAATTGCCTTAATGCAGTAGTTAATGACAGCAAAACTAAAACTAGACCACAATAATAAAACCATGTACAAACAGGAACTTTTACACAGCTAGTAAATCAACTGGGGCTCCAATTACGGATCATCAGTTGCCTTGTCATACAGTGTACGGTGACAAACTGATTTTTTTAATGACTGCAAGAACAGCGATTGTGTATCTCTATTACTAATGTTCAGAGCACACAATCACTGTTCATTTCAAGTAGGATGGAATATAGATTATCATGCTTGATTATGTTTGTTTATTTTCTTAATAAAATTGTTAATCTTGTTATTGGTCTTCATTATTCATACTGTACAAAGATTAATTTATACTTTTTAAAATTTACCAAAAAATGTAAATACTCCTAAATCTACTTCACTATCAGTTCACTAATACCAAGACACAAATTTTCTGATTTTGCAATGATGCCTGATATTTTATTTCACAACTACACGTTAGACAGTAGCTCATAACAGAAGTTCAATGTAGAATCAAAAAGTACTTAAAAAAAATTAAGACACTCAATATCAACACATAAAACCATACACAAGCTATATAAATAATTCTACCATTCAATAAACTTCCAGTATATTCTACATAAATTAAGGCTTAAAATGAGCAACCGTCCAGTAAATCCTATTTGATATTTCTTACAACTGGTATCTCAGTTGACTTAACATTGGGCAATATAATTTTTTTAAACATCAGGATATCAAAAAGATGAAAAGGGAAACGGTTGCTATAATAATTACTACTATTCATTATGAATCACTTTTCAATATTGCACATATGCCAAAACGTGCACAAAAAGAGAATGCCAAGTGTTTTATATAAATGACATGTAACCAACAGTGGCTGTAAAGCTGCTAATAGGTTCACATGAACCATAAAGTAACAGATGATGCAAGAATAGTAAACTGCTTATTACAAACCTGACCAAAAACAGTGAGTCACTGTACAAAAACATTTAGGATTAATGTCAGTCACCAATAATATAAATATATGCACGCACACACAATACAAACCTTAAGTCATGTAGCAGAGGGAGCCTAAGAACTGTCTGTGCTGAAAATGATCAATTTACACAGGGCATCTTGGAAAAATTCATGGGTTTGTCCAACAACAGAGGAACCTATGTGGGGCTTTACAAACTAATATTTGGAAGACCTCAAAAGCTGAGGAACATGACTGTACAACTGTTAGATTGAGCTTCTATCCATTTCTATCTTCCCCACTGGTCATTACTGTGAACTACAACTGAAAAACTCTGGAAAAAGTTGAATATGAACCACTGAGAAAGGCAAAATAAACGGCACTCCATTGGCCAAATCAAAAAAGTCAAACGTTGTCAGATTGTATATTTATGATTTGGTCTGATGCCTGAAAAATAAATACTAAAGATCTCATCCTCAAAATTAAAAATATGAAATGTGGTAATTTAGTGTTTGTCATGAGGTCTCGGGGTTTAAAGACCCATTCGCACCAAGGGCTATCGCCATCAACTAAGATAGCTCTAAACAAACAGTCCTTCTAAATATATATTAGCATGGTACAAACCACAACTAGAACGGCACAGAAAAACAATATCATTGAATTACTTTCGGAACGATTTTGAGCTAAGGCATAACATCAGAATCCACCTGATTTTAAAAGGATTGTTCACCCAAAAATTTAAATTTGTCAATTTACTCACCCTCATGTTGTTCCAAACCTGTATGAGTTTCTTTCTTCTGCTGAACAATATACTTTGAAGAATGTTGGTAACAATACAGTTGATGGACCCCATTGACTTGGTATTTTTTCTCCTACTATGAAGTCAATGGGCACCATAAACTGTCTGGTTCTCCTTCAAAATATCTTCTTTTATTTTAAGCAGATAAAAGACAAAGGTTTGTGACAATTTGAGGGCAAGTCATGAAAAAAATAGGGATAGTTTTGGGTTAACGCTTGGTTGAAGCTTGAGCGTTTAAAATGGCAGACAAAAAAAAAAAAAAAAAACAGCACACTTAAGATTTAATAAAACATTCTTTACCACTGGTGTGGATGCTAATATAGTTATGAGTGTTAATTCTTGGTATGCAAGGGCCTTAAACTCAGCCATCTGCATCTGTAAATATGGAAATAGTCTTGACTTGCACTGCATTGTACCTATGAATAGAGAAAATTAAAGAACGAATTAAAAGATAAAATAAAGAAACAAAACAAAAAGTTGAGCAAAACAAAATAAAATTTAATGATTGTAAATGCCATGTGAAACAAAATGAAAGGTTTCCAAAGGAAAAACAAAAGCGAAAAAAAAAAAAAAGAACAAAACAAAACACAAATATCACAAGGCAGTCTTAAAAAGCATTTGCATTAGTACTGGATATCCATTTTCAAATAAACAAACTAAACTTAATGTATTAGCCTAGAGAAACAAAAACAAAAGAAAACGCAAACCATATACAGAAGATGCTGATGCTCAAATGTGATTACACTTTACATAAATACTCAGTACCTAGTATTCAATGTCCAAATATTTTTGGAATATTCTTAGGGATGTGCAACATGCACCTCTGCCAGTGAAACTAAACCTTCCATTCATGTCTTTGGTCCTTCTTAGTTCAGTCTTTTCAGAGGGTCCCTTACAAAAGATTAACAAGTTAGTTAAAGATTTTCCCCTCACTAAAACAGGCCTTTTCTTTGCCGTTACCTCTTCTCTAAGGAGCACTCAGCATGCAGGATTTAAGACTCAGATTGTTGTGAGATGGGAAATGAGATTCCTGCCAAACCAAAAAGTGCTACATTATTGAGGGCAGAGTGGAAAAATGACATCAAATTAAGGCATCATAAATACTGAAGAGCTATATAGGATGGAGATACTGACAAAAGAAAGAAAAAAAATCTGAGTTTTAAATCCAGCATCGAGTGAACGAGGTGTCCGGCCACATATGGCACATAGCAACAACACCAGGCTAACATCAGAGACAAATTTGAATTAAACGAAAAATTGGTCGTATATTGGGATAAACCAGAACGCCTAAAACACTTGCATTTGAAGCATTCAACAGCTTGAATCTTAAAAGAAACTGTCTAAACAAGACTGCGAAACTTGAACATTTGCGAAGACTTGATTACACTAAAAATAATAATTTTCTTTTTCAAAACGTCACCAATTTCTCTGGCTTCGCAGAAAACCCCCTTCTTCATTTTCCTGGCAACCCTGCTTTCTACTTGTGCGACTTGCTTGTTTTGAACGATACTTGTAAAATCTTGTCCCCGAGGCGGTAGCCGTTGAGGCTGGCGATAGCCATGGCAGCCTCTTCATAGTTTGTCATGGTAACAAACCCAAATCCCTTGCACTTGTTGGTGTTGAAATCACGGATCACTTTGACATTTGTGACAGCACCGAAGGGCCCGAACATCTGCCACAAAATGCCCTCATCTGCATCCTGGCCCAGGTTGTAAATAAAAATACACCAGCCTGACGAGGAGTTTCCAGGCATGTTAACGCCAGACATGCCGCTCATGTGGTCTACACTCATAGGAGAGAACCTGAAGACAGGAAATAGCATCATTTAGGTCAAGTTCATCAGATATGCATACATTTTTGAAACTGACGAGATATCCCTCTAAAGTCACCATGGAATATAATTTTATTGGAATACGGTGGTATTGAATATAAAGGGGTTTCTCTGTGCACTTCATTACTTTTTAAAATGCATGTGCCCTCAAACTTTAATCCAAATAACTTCCCCCTCCCACGCAGCAACATCTTTTCTCCTCTCTGATGAAATGTCTTTCAGAGCGAGGGCGGGACAAACTGTCACTCACATGAGATCACAGCAATAGCCACAACGAAATGAAGTCCTGCCCTAATTTTTTCACTTCACTCAGATATATATATATACACACACACATCACAATAGGGAAGAAAAGACAAATCGCAACTGTCATTTCACACCAACTTTAAGAGCGATATGCTATTGGGAGTGCCTGGAGATGCAGCTTGGTACACTCACTTTACGTGGCACACTTGTCCTACAAGCTGTGAAAAATAATTTTCACTGTGATACTTGAACTTAGCAAAAAATCTGCAAATCACGTGTCCCGGAAAAATGGGGCTTGGTCCCAATGGATCAACTGCAATTCATTGCACCCCTAATGATTAATGAACACTCACTTATGATTGCCATCTTACCAGAGAAGGAGAAAAATCTACTCTAGTAAGTAAACATGTTCTTGTCCCCCAAAATGTTGGCACTCAAGTGCTTCCCTCCATGTTTTCTGCTGTAAATCTTTTATTTTTATTTTCCCATGCATGCGCAGCATTGCACACCCCTGGATATGCCAACCAAGCAAATAGAGAAATACAATATTGGACTTCATTCACCTGAATCTCTGGGCCTGGTGGTGGACGGGCCCACCAAAGCGGCGAGGCTGTGTGTGGTAAACCTGGGAAATAATTTGTGAGTTCTTCACTTGGTTGGGACTGGCAGCAAACTTGACAGTGATGGGCTCTGCAGCGCCTGGTGGCTTCTGCCCATTCAAGTCCTTAATTGCATCCTCTGCCTCCGACCTCTTGTCAAATCGAATGAAAGCCACACCACGAGAGAGTCCTGCAATGAGGATAAAAAGGTGAATGCTTTAAAGGGACACTTCACCTATTTGGATTAAGCTTTGTATCATCAGAAAGATTTCAGTGTTGCAATTCCTGCTTAGAATGATGTAAAAGTCTACATTTTGCATCATTCTAACAAGGAAGTCCCCATATCTTTGTAGAGGGGCTGAGACTAAACTCTCATTCTTCATTTTTCCAGGGGGTAGGACCCACTCACTCACGCTACAGACCTATTACAGACCAGTGGGTGGGACTTCACTTTCTGAAACTAAAAACCATATCCTACATGTTGTTTGGAAGCTAAGCTAATAGGCGCTGTGGAGCCAGATGTGAAGTTACGACAATGGCAAAATGTAGCTACTCAATATATGGAAGAAGAGGATTTTGAAAGTCTGATGCTCGAATCAGATGTATGTGGCTACTTTTGCGAGCCGCAATATAGCAAAGAGCAGCTGAGGCTGATGGAGGCGGCTGCCTGTAGCGGATGAGGAGACCGGACTGGCTCGAGCTGGGGCAGACTGGTGGTACCTGTGCTCTCACTAGGGTCCATCTGCTGCAAAGAATTTTAACGATGGCAATTTCTCCTGGACGAAACAGAGGTTTGTGTTGTGAACCTTCCTAGTTCCGCACCGCATATATTCTGACTGAACATCCCGGTCTCATGCAATAATCACAATTTCAAAAGAAACACAAACAAGGAGTAATTCAGTAATGAGTTCGCCAACTAACTAGAAATTGTGTGAAATGTATTTCAAGCTCTGGTGGGACCTTGCCTTGTAGACGGAAGAGTGATTTCTCTAATAGAAGAATACCTCATAGGCACTGTTCTGGATTAGGAGTGGCTTGCGGAGCTTTGCAACATGGGAGTTGTTGTCTTTCATACAAATGCCCCCTAAAGTTACTTTCTGTCTTTCCTTGGTCAAGAAGGCATCATATTCCAAATTTATTTTACATTTCGACTACATTATGACCCACTTTCAATAAAGATTAATGTTCCCATGGTGAAATGTTCCTTTAATGCACATTAGACATTCTTACAGGACATTCTTACACTTACAGGACATTCCAGGTATCAAAAACAACTTTGCTCATCTACCAACCTGACGCTTGATCGACGAGGACACGGGAGTTGATTATTCTGCCATAACGTGTAAACATTTCTTCTACGTCCTTCTGCGTCATTGTTTTAGGTAGCCCACTGATGTAAAGGTTGGCATCCTTTATGGTGTCAGAGCTTGGCCTGGCATATGACACCTGTCAGAAAGAGCAAAGTTAAAAGATCAGATCCTGAAGAAATACCTCCCCTGGAGATTACTAGGAAATCTCTTAAACTATGGCTAAATAAAAAAATAAATAAAGGGGGATGCAAACTTAGATTCTCCAAAAAAAAATGTAAACTGATATTAATTTCTTTGAATTATTTTCAAATAGGGAACACCCACCCAACAAATAGTTTCCATTGGTCCTTTACAAATATTTAATTTTATAGAAATGCAAAAACTATTTCATAGAATTCAAACATTAAAGGAACATGTTTGCAACCTGTAAACCATAGATAAAACAAATGTTTAAATGAATCTAAATATTGAAAAGCCTGATAAAAAGGCCACAACCAAGATTCCATCAGGTCTGAGCAATTCTACTCCAACAACTTTACTTTGTTCTCGCTGCCTTGTTCTCACAACCGGTGTTCTGAAGCAATGACACAATTTAACTTTACACAGGAGCACCTTTTGTCACATTACCTTGATAGTTTTAGACTGTAGTCTCAGTCCATTGAGAGTACTGATTGCTCTTTCTGCATCATTAGGGTTAAGATAGTTAACAAATCCGTACCCTAAACTGTGGCCTAGAGAAAAAAAAGGAAAACAATAAAACAAACAAAACAAAAAAAAGTTGAAACGTTCCAAATACAAAGGAAAAAAACATCCTAGTATCAAATGTTAAACTTCTGGGAAAAAAACTGAAGCCAACAAATAAATCCACGTTGACTTGGGACAGGCCTGAGAAAAGAAACTAAAAATATATATAGTTTTTTTTTTTTCTGTCAACACTGAAATGAAGACTACACAATTGTGAAGAAACCCTTCCAGTGCTTCAAATGTTTGTCTAAAAGCGCATTTTTTAAAATAAATTCATTCTGTATTTAAACTGACATCATGGCTACATGCAAACCCTGCGAAATAAAGACACTACATCCCTAAACCAACAAAGACAAACAATATTTTCTCTCAACAATTATTTGTGTGTCTGCTTTGAAAGCAGTGTGCCAAGTGCTGATAAATACTTGCCTGCAACTTTGTCACGAATAAGTTTAGCAGACTCCACCTCCCCGATGCTGCTGAAGAGACTCCGCAGCTCATCTTGGCTCATATTCTGAGGCAAGTAGTTGACGATGAGGTTTGTTTTGGCATCTTTAGGCTCATCGGCCATGTGATCTTCGTAACCGTTCGACATGTCATAGACCTCCTAGAAATAATCGAAACAAGTTTCTGTGAGGGTTATATATTTTTGCCAATAGAAATTTAATTAGACAATATTGAAATATTACTGCAAACTCATTATGCACTGTTGATACCTGACTGTACCTGCACAGGTACAGAGACTCAAAATTAGGCCTAGATCTTTCTGAATTTCTCAATTACAGCTGGCAAGCCAGTAATAGAATGACAAACACGCAATTAAAGAGAATTAGAATAAAATAAAATCACTTTATCAAATAAAAATAAATAAATGTGAGATTACATTATGCTTACACTTAGGCACTTAAAGGCTAAATTTCATTGGCTTTTTTCCATTGATAAAATGGAGCACTTAAATTTTAAAAGACAGAAAAGCATCGAATTTGTGAATTAAGGGATTTATATTCTTGCCTAGGGAATAAATAATGTAACAACAAGTATCTGCAAGACAGCTATTCTGACTTCAATATGCCTCAATTACAAATCCCCACTGAAATCATTTTGGCTGCATTTCTACTCTACATTACTCAAATGAGAAAAATAAAAAAATGAGAGAAAGAGAGGGAAAAAAAACAGTCAAAAAAAAAACATTACATATCGTTAACAAGGAACTGGAACAGTACAACAAAGAAATACAACATTTCCTTTCAGAGCATATTTTACCTTTATCTTATTAATATGCAAGTTTCAAAATGTTACCTTACCTAAACCACAGTGTTTGTTAATCACCAAACAAGAAAGTTCAATATACCACAAAAATGAATATGTATCAAGCTAAAACAGTAAAAAAAAAAAAAGTGAGCAAAAGGACAGATGTAACTATCAAAGGGACTCACTGTACTGCTGTTCTTTTACATTCTATGATCACTGCCTCCAATGGAGTATCAGTCATTGCACATGACCACAATTCATTTAACACAAAACCAATAAAATATGGTAGTGAACGTATGGTATTAAAAGGGGGTCTTGGAGTCTATGTCTAACCCCTTCAAGGCATTTTAGGTGAAGGAGGAACTGATCACTGTGTCCAGGTCACCATGATTATTCTAATCATGGACAGTGCGTCCCATTCATTTTAGAAGAGAGGTCTTATTGTGTATTCAACATGGGTAGCCAGTCAACCTTCAAGGCTGAAACAAACAGGCATTATTACAGTCCCTCCCACACAACCCATCACTGGAGGTTTTGATAAAGTGGTCTGCATCAGTCATAAACAATTCTAGTCACTCTCTATCCGACTACTTCGATAGCAAACTGGTCCCTATAAAACATGGTTAAACTTTGCTGCATTTGTCAGGCCAGATACCTTCAGATGACATTATGCAACACCTAATAACAGGTCTACTGCATTCAGTGAAAACTCAAGTCTACCTCAGATGGCAGCGTTAAACCTCAAAGGCTACAGCACTATATGGACGAAAACAGCCTACAAGCACTAAACACTACTAACTCCAGCTTACAGGTTCAGTTTATTTTTAAAATCCACATTCAGTCCCTGATGGACGCAAATTCTACTCACTTTTAAGTATCTAACGTGTCCCCTTCTGACTGCCATGAAGAGCCGTCACAGATCCCAACTCTGAAGATACCAAAAACAAAATAAGGTAATAAAAATACACGCTGACGAAAAGGGGTGGTAGGGAAGGCAAAGGTGGGTTTGGGGGTTCAGAGTAAAATAAATAAACTAAAATAAAAGAAGGGCAAAAAGATAAGATGAGCCACCTTCTGATATAACCTGTGGAAAAAGAATAACAACCATTGGCCATTAAGACTGGTGTAATTTCAGCGTGTATTTTTAGCACCTCACTTTGAGTCTATACTGCCTGCACAACATCTCAATGTTGACATTGTGTACTTGTTTTATTTATATATATATATATATATATATATTATTTGTAGTGTTTATAAATGGAAAAAATAACAATACTACAGTGTGAATACTATATAGTTAAGAATTTAAAAGCAAAAATGTTTCATTACTTTATTTTTTTCCCTTTTTTTCCCCCCTTTATTATTTCCGGCTAATTTTGTGAATCTATTTTGAACTGCACGAATGAAAATAATAATATTAATGGGTTAAATAAACATTCTAAAACACAACATGGCTGATTATTAACCTTCATCTTAAACTATGCCAAACTACGTCCACCTTGTACAATGCGGTCACATTTTTATAACTATTTGATGGTCTAAACTCTAAATTTCATAATTCTCATGCACTCAGGACAAATTGCATTTATACGACATTTACACGGGCGGTTAAGCTTATTAAACTTATCAGAACAAAAATGTAATACTATCATACAAAAATTAAAATACTGATTTGAACTTTGTAAGCGATTAAGAAAACGGAATAAACGACATTTGCAATTCTGTCTAGTCGTGGGGGCGTGGAATTTACAACTAACATTAACGTTACCCCAGCAGCAGGACATGCTAGCCATTGTTACGGTATCGTAGCTAAAGAACAACAACCTTGCGGCATTACACAGCATGTTTGTGAAGAATCAGCGATTCAAATAGGTCTAACATTATAATACCACACAACACGAGGCCTCGTTCCCCACACACCGTCCCCTTATTTTCGCGATGACTCGCTCGGTAAATCCCATGCAACTCTCGAGCTCAAACTCGAGCAGGCTGCGCTAAGGGGCCTAACTCAAATAAAGTCAGGCCTTAAACACCGATCACATTTATAACCGTTACTAGATCTAAATAAAACCATTTAAATGCATCATGAAGAGAAAAACAACAAGTTTAAAAATATATACATGTCGCCTTACCAATTTAAAAGTCTATCTGATTCTGCAGTAGACTGGATGCTCGCGGAGCTTTAGCAGAACGTGGCTTTTTGGCGCTGCGCTCTCGTGACACAAAAAACACGCCACAATGGAACTGTGCCGAGGAAGCGGAAGTCTAAACCCCTCCCACTTCCATAATCCATTGATCCATTCACATACAGATCAACAGTCACTAATAATAAAACCAGTCATTTTATTCAATATTAATAGATTTATTGTGCAAAATAAAACGCCCTTGCTGTGCGTGTATATAAAATATTTCTAGAACAGGTATTGTGAGACATCAATTCTACTTTAGATGAATGTGGAAATTTAGAAAACGTTAACTGGATCATATCATAGGGGTGATATCAAAATGATTCGAATTTCGTAACAGTGAAATATAAAATATACATATACAGTACCGGTCAAAAGTTTAGGAACATTACTATTTTTAATGTTTTTGAAAGAATTATCTTATTCTCAAAACAGTAATATTGTGAATTATTTTCTATTTTAATATACTTTAAAGTATTATTTATTTCTGTGAAGCAAAACTGAATTTTTATCAGACATTACTCCAGCCTTCAGTGTCACGTGATCCTCCATAAATAAATGTTGGAAACAGTTATATATTTTTTTCTGATACTTTTCTCAGGAATCTTTGATGAATAAAATGTTTTTAAAAAGAACAGCATTTATTTAAAATATAAATCTTTTGTAACAATATAAACTATCCATTCAAAAGTTTGGGATTAGTCTTTTTTTCTTTCTTTAAAGTTATAAATACTTTTTTCAGCAAGTATGTGTTAAATTGAAAAAAGTAATAGTAAATATTCATATTGTTAGAAAAAAATTATATTTTGAATAAAAAATTATTTTACTTAATTTATCAATGAATCCTGAAAAAAGTATCACAGGTTCCAAAAAATATTAAGCAGCACAACTGTTTGTAACATTGATAATCGAATCAGCATATTAGAATGATTTCTGAAGGATCATGTGACACTGAAGACTAATGGCAGAGTAAATACAGAGTAATGGCAGATGAAAATTCAGTTTTGCATCACAGAAATAACTTATATTTTAAAGTATATTAAAAAATAGAAAACTATTATTTGAAATTGTAATAATTTTTCACAATATTACTGTTTTTTCTGTATTTTTGATTAGAAAAATGCAGGCATGATGGGCATAAGATAATTTTTTTTCAAAAACATTAAAAATAGTAATGTTTCCAAACTTCTGACCGGTACATTTACATAATCATTGTTTACACATTCATGAGAAAAGTTGGTAGATATCATTTCCAACAGTGACATTTATTCTTTGTCCAGGATTCGATACTCTAGCGGGGGTTGATGTCTCATTAGCTGTGCCACTGTAATCCAAGACATTACCTGATGAGGGAAGGGTCAGAGATGACATTATAAATATTGTAAAAGATCAGGGAATAAATTAATTATAATTCAAGTCACAGAGCTCACCAGTACAAAGAAAACCACTAAAGAAGTCACCATGATGATGTCAAACACAAGTAGTAACTTCTCCTCAAGTTTATTTTGACAGCCCTGAATAGAAAGAAAACAATATTGAATCTTATAATGCTTCTAATTTACAGTCATTCCAAATAAAGCCTATTTTGTTCATTTTTAAACCTTTTTATAGAAATATTTCAGGTAAAATACAAGGTAAGGGGTCATGACATGAGAAATCAAATTTGCCATGATCTTTTGTCAAATAAGAGGTCTGTGCACCAAAACATACTCTAAGTTTAATCGCTTAAAACAGGGGTCACCAAACTTTTTTCTCTGGGGGCCACATTATCGTTCCTGACTGTGATGGGGGGCCGGGGCTATATAAAATAGAATTGTGTGACCAAGACCAAACTGACCACCAGCAGGCCTCATAGTAGAGATTACTAGCCTGGCACAGCCATATTTGTTTATCATTAATAGTTGTTTGCAAAAGTAGTAATCGAGTCTTCACACTTTGTTTTAATTTGAAATACCACAGATTTTCCATTTATTTATTTTCGAATACAAATAACATCAAACCTGTCAAGGTAAGAAACATCTGCCTAGTTGAGGTGAGTGGCACTGGTAAGGATGAATGAAAAATTATAAATTATAGGTAGGCCTGTTACTATTTATAATAATTGTGTACAGCACTTAATAAAGGTCAAATAAATAGGCCTATAAAATAAATAAATAAACATTGAAATTATAACAACAACATGAGTAATAGAACTAGTCAGCTCTTATGCCTATCCAGGTGAGCATGCTCAATAAACAACAAAATACCAAATGCAGACATGTTATTATTTTCCAAAAAGCAATTTAAAAAAATAGGCCATGACGACTTTTGGGGATTGCCGGTTCAAGTAGTGGGGGGCAGAGGGGTTGGGGGGCCAGTCAAAGGGGTGTGGCGGGCCTGATTCGGCCCACGGGCCTTAGTTTGGTGACCCATGGCTTAAAACCTTATCCTCATTGTAAACAAATAATTTATCAAGTTTTTCATCATATTTAATCAAGCTCCAAAAATGGCTCATTTTGATATTGCAGGATCTGTGTCATCACATGACATCGACAAATAGATATACACTGGTGTTCAGACGCTTTGGCCATGTGTCCACCAAGGTGTTTTTTTTCCCTGAGGCTAACGTATTTTTTTACAATAGTTTTCAATGGGAGTGCCACATTTTTAAAACGGAAGGAGTGTGACGAGACACTAAGCGTCTATTTCACGCTGAGCGCTAAGCACACTTGTGTTGTTTACTAGTCTCTTTGTCCTTATTGTGACTTGAGCATTTAAATCAGCAGACGACACAAAACTGCAGCACACACTAAGAATAAACAGAACGATATCGTGCTTTGGTGTGAATGCTGATATAATTATTGTTTTAGTTATCTTTAAAGTTATTGTTCTTGGTGTGAACAGGCCTTAAAAAGGACAAAATATAGGGTGGGGGCTTCGTTCTATGTATGTTTCTCATCGGTTGTTGATTGGACCGGAAGGTCCAGATGTGACAACAACAAAAAAAGAAAAAAGAAAAAGAAACATACATGGATGAATCACAACAAGTTATTTAACATGCATTTAGAAAATGCATTTGAATGCCAACTTTAACGTAATGATAGAGCCTCAGCTGTACGTTTAGCAGGAAAATATTACAAATATTATACATAGGGTAGCTCAAATGTATTTAGCGTCTGTACCTCATTATAGAGAAGCAGGGGTGAGTCTAAAGTCCCATTGCAGTCGTGAAAGTTTTTGTTGCAGCAGCTTAGAGGAACTTCATATTTCTTACTGTGATTAAACCAGGGTGTTTCTAACCAGTCTGTGTAGTTGTAAACACCACAACACCGCAACTGTAACAAAAAAAAAGTGTTACAATCTAATTTTACCAAACACATAGAAATGCTACATTTCTGAGCAAATACCTCACACTGAAGGGCATTTACTGCTTTGGTATCAGGATCTTGGCTAATACCACTGTAGTTCTGAAACACATCTTTAAGGGGAGCCAAGTCCACATCAAGCTAAAAAAATATTACATTTAATATTAAAACATTTCAGTGAAATACACATTTGTATAGCCTTTTGTATAACTTAAAACTCCATTTACCTTCCTTTTATGAGTGTATGCCAATGCTACAGTAGTAACCACAACGCAAAACACAATAATGAGAAAATACACAAACTGAAAGACAAGAAATATACAAATATGAAAACAACACCTCATTCTTATGAGTCAATTATTTTTATTCAGTCCTGTTTTTACTTCTTAAAAATACAAGTTTTTTCCATCTCACCAATCCGTGTAGACATGAAGGTTTTTTGTTGGACACCAGACAACCAATGCTTCCACTAATAAGGAGGATGGATCCTCCGACAACAGCCAGCAGTGCAGGAAGAATTATATAAAAGCTGCTAAAGAAAATACTGTAATCTCTGTATTTATGCAGCAAGAATGAACCACCCAGACCTGTAATCCCAGCAAGCTGGACACAGTAAAGAACAAAGGAATATAAAAACAAGAGGAAACAAAACAGCAGATGTATTTCCTAAAAAACATTTCCTTGTCATGTGCTGTACATGTGAGCAGCCATGTCACTGTTTTAGAAAAACATATTTTTCTATTTTTTCTTTTCAATGTAGTAGCCTAACACTCATTCAAATAATCCTATACTTTTGTTGCCTATACACATTACACAAAGTGTAGGCCTAATAGGCTATATCCATGGCTAGTTGTTACACTTTAATATTTCCCAGGCCATTTAAGTTAACACAATTCAGCATTTAAAAAATTATTTTAAATCTACCCCCATCATTGTTGACCCTTGCCTGTATTGTGTTCACTTATTTACCATAGAGCTATTACTAAAATATGATGCTATTCAAATTTAGTTTGGATTATAGAATTCCCAAAAAGGCCATTCATAAAATTTGTGTTTTAAACCAACACATTAAGCCACTTCTTGAGAAAACATGCAATTATATTTAAGTAGTTATGGCAAATGCATTAGTATTATGATGACAAACGAAACAAACATGTGCATGATGCTGTCTAAACTCACCGATAAAAGAAGAGAATCAATTATAAGAAAAATTCCGAAAGCTCTTCTCCTTAGAGCCATGGCTCTGCTTTAATCGATATTTACGCAGAATATCAAGGTCTCTCGGTCCAGTTTAACCTCAACAGTGACGATGACGAACACTGATATGACTTGATGGATTTATAAATCGAAACCAGATAAAATTGCGGAAGTCACGGAATATTGTAAACAAGCAGGGGGCACTGTTCAAGAGAAATAAAGTAATACTCAAATTCTAAATTCATATAATATAATAATAATCCTCAAATATAAAATAATAATAATAATAATAATAATAATAATATATGATATTAATTGGTGGTGTTTTATATGCTAACCTGGATTTTTTTTTTAAGTCTACTTTAAACTGTCTCATATACATGTATTTATATGTATTATTATTTTTAAGTAGAACACATTTATTAACAATTAGGAATAATAAAAACGCATGAAAATAAAACTAATAACCACGACGATACTGGTATGCTCATAATTATTATTGAACGCGAACACAATTTTTATATATATTCAAATGTTGACCTGATAAATCTGATATATTCAGACACACACACACACACAAAATAAGATTTTTTTTTATTTGACGTCATTATTTTGCGACAAATTTCTGGTCTTGTCATTGAGAAGCAAGATGGCGTCAGCATCAGAACATCAGGGTGCTGCTGACAGCGAACTGGACGAATTATTAGACAGTAAGTTTTTGAGGATGACTTAAATATAAAATAACGACAGTTAAAATGTGTGAATGTTTGAGCCCTTTTGTAATGTTACTCTTTAGTGAACTAGCGTTTGGAAGGCGGTTGTCACAGTGTTGCTGCTCCGCTACTATATGTTTTCATGCTTGTCTCACTTATTGTACTTTTTTTAGGCATGTGAGTGAAAGCATTACACTGTTCGTCGTTGAATTAATTAGAGATCATCATTATATCTCATTTATGGTCCCATTAAAAACTCGTAAATTATATACAAACCGGGTTTAGAAGTTAAACGGAGCTTTAGGAGCTGCATGTTTACTAGCCAACTTTGCTATTCATGCCGTGTAATGAAATCAGACACGACGTGATTATATATAATCAAAAGAAATGCACGTATACCTCTGGTACACCAATGTTTTTGTGTCCTCAACCTCAACTACAGGTGCTCTTGATGATTTCGACAAGACCAGTGTTCCCCCTGAGGCCCCCACTGCCCCTGATGCAGGAACGAGTGAAGGGAAGGTAATAAATACATATTTAAATTTTTGTAACAAGTCAAATAGTAACCCTTGCAATTTTACTGTAAGTTTGTTTCATGGTTGTCGCTGTTAATTTTTATTTTTTTTCACTGTTCATTTCATCCTCAGCCCCCTCTGCTGGAGGACAGTAAGTTCTTTGAGACACTCTTTGATGGTGAGATGGCCAATCAAGCACGCGAGGAGTGGGAGAAAGCCATGGCTGAGCTAGCGCAAGAAGAACCTGACCTTTTACAACATTTTCATAAGCTGTCTGAGGCAGCAGGTAAAGTAGGTGAGTAATCTGAAATGGAGCACTGTTGGATGAAGATATAAAAGCTTTATCCTATATTCCAATTGTTTTGTAGCCTGGGCTTCCCCATACTGCCTTGCCGCAGTGCGATTTTATTCACGCTGTAAGGCAGTCTGGAAACCATGGTCCTTATTTTTGCCTCATCTAGGGAACCAATCACAGAACAGGGAGGGAGCAGCAAGACGATGACGACGTCAATGTGACATACCAAAGCAGTTTGTTACCTTTGGATCCAACATGGCAGCAAACCCAAAGTTACCTTTCAATGCAGCCATACGGCTGTTTCACACATAGGTTTCACACCGCAAGCATGAGCGGCACTTGAGCAGAGTAACTACATCGTCGCTGCAGATGCGTGAGGGTATTCACACTGGAAGCCTTTGTACAGTGTCACAGCAGCAGCTCCAAAGCTACAGAAGCGAGCAATTGTTTTTAGAAGTTGGTCATTTATAACATTGATAGTCTTAAAAGTTTGTTATGGGGAGGTGTACAACATTCGCATTAAACAACAAAACAACCCAGAAAATGGCTCCAATCTATTAGTTTCAGTCATACTTCCGATATGTTTACAAGACTGCAACTCTGGATAAAAAACAAACCACACACTCGGGTTTGTAGCTGTCTATGTAGCTGTCTGTGTGTTACATAAACTAAAATAATGTTTATAATATTTTTTGGCTAGTTTACTTTAGTTTTTTTTATATATATATATAATTACCCAAACTGAATAAATAAAAACAAGTTTTTACCGGGTAGCCTAAATCTTCTATAAATATTTTTGAGTCTTTATTTTATTTGCCTCCTCAAGTTCTTGTTAAAACTAACTAGACATGCTTATTCTGCTTATTCATTTTGGGAACTTTTTGTGTGAAATCTTATTTATTTTTATCCATCAAAAGTGTGCTTTCACTTTAATTAAGCGTGAGTAGCGCAGCAAAATGGATTCAACGCCGTAACCCCCACTTCACTGCTGCTCACTCGACGAAACAAATATGTGCCGCTCACGCATGCAGTGTGAAACGGCTGTTAGATGCACGCCTTCGTGTACACATAAATCTCTGACTCATCGTCTTCTTCCTCGTCTAATTTCTGTCGCTCTACATACGTCATCTGGTATAATTGAAACGATTGGCTTATGAGCTACGTACAGGCGCATTTGATAGACATTCTTAGCACCCAATAAATGGCTCTGGGCATTCGTAAACGAGAATCTCAAATTTGGGTCTGGGAACTACGTTCATTTTCTCATGTTTCAATGAGACGTTAGCCAGGCTAATTGTTTGACAAATTATTATTGTTTTTTTTAATTTAGGCACAGATGTAGCTTCACAGCAAGAATTCACCTCCTGTCTTAAAGATACCCTTAGTGGTTTGGCGCAAAATGCGGACAACCTTCAGGTAACCCCACTTTGAGTTTCTAATATTGCAATGTAAAATAATTCAAGGAAATGATGTGACGTGGTTTTAATCTTTGGTATGTGTAATGTTTTGGTACAAAAGTTTGGGATCAGTACGATATTTTTTCTGTATTTGTAAGAAGTCTCTAATGATCGCCAAGGATGCATTTATTTGATTTGAAATACTGTAAATGTATAATCACAATTTTAAATAACTTTTTTTTAATGGAATTTATTCCTGTAATGGCTTTCATCTTCAGAATGTTCTCTTTTGGTTTGTGTGCACTCTTCACACAGTCTATCACTTAATGCCGTTCTCCCTGTTCCCTGCTCTTGATATAGAATCATGTAGAACATCTTGATTTTAATGAGTTAAAAAAAAACTATATGAGGATTTGAGTATGAATGTACTTGATATTAGGGGTGGGCGATATGGAAAAAATATCATATCACGATTTTTTTAGGAAAATCACGATCACGATTTTTTATCACGATTCTTTTTCAAGTTTGTTTTAATATTTTGCAAGTGGCTGTTCATTACAGCCAAACTAATGTCCCTATGTTAAAAACAAAGCCTTAGGTAACAAAATAAAAAAGAAAGGCATACATTTAGGCCAGTGGCGAAGATAAAAATCTTTGTCATTATTTTCTTTGTTATTAAAAAATAAGACAAGATAAACATTACACAAATTAATATATTTAAATTAAATAAATGCTTTATTTTTCGGATGCACTAGGTGTATTTAGCAGTAGCATTGAAGAAAGTAATTAAATTAAACAAATATGAAATTAAAACACTACAGAGACTTCACTGAATAAATTGATTCTTATTAAAGCTACTATTAAAGTTCTCAGTCAGTAAGTGATTTTCTCCTTGTGTTTTTTTTTTTTCTTTTACTAAAGAGATAGTTCCCTCAAAAATGAAAATGGTCTTAATTTACTCTCTCAAGATGTTTTAAACCCGAATAAGTTTCTTTCTTCTGTTGAAAATAAAAGTTATTTTGAATAATGTGGGTAACCGAACAGTTGCTGGTCCCCCTATAGTTTTTTATAGGTTCTCTCCTGGAAGTTAATGGGGACCAGCAACGGTTTGGTTACCCACATAAAAAAAAAATCGTTCTTTTGTATTCAGCACAAGAAAGAAATTAATACAGGTTTGTAACAACATTAGAGTGAGTAAATAATGACAGATGATTATTTTTTTTTTTTTGGTGAACTATCCCTTTAAGGACGTGCGGCAGTACTATTTATTCCTGTTGCTTTTAGACCAGCACGCGACGCGTTTAATATAGACGCATATTACACCAGATATTCTCTCAAATGTTTGCTTTCACTTTAGACATAGCCTGTTTATGTAAACATTGTGTGTATTTAACAGTATTAGCATAATAAGACTCGAAAGATAACTTCAGTATTCAGGCGCTGTTTGACAGGCTTCTAGTGCCTGTGATTGTCGTGGGTAATTTATGCGGTCAGGAAAGCGCACGTTAGAACAGCGCATTAGCGCGTGAATTAAATGTTTAACCGGCAAGGCTTATGCAAATAATGAACTTTTGTGAATTGCAGTGTCCCGTACCTGTTCATTAACGTGTGACCATGTGTAGGCTACGTCGCGTTGTACAGTTGAGAGACGGAGGCGCCAGAACTGAACTGATAGAATGCACTGTAACACGATACTACGATATTTCTTCAAAAGCAGATCGTGGAGACATTTTAATCGTCCACGATTAAAAATCGTCATATCGCACACCCCTACTTGATATCATTTAATACATATTTCCTGAATAAAAATATACATTTTTATTTTAAGTATTGATATTAACTAAAAATATCTTACTGGTCCTAAACTTGAAATGTAATGTATGTCAGAAAAAGTGTAAGGGAATGTGATGAACAAAAGTCATCCCTTTAACAAGAACCTACTCACTGTAGAGCCATGGGTGGAGTGTGAAGCTCAGCTCCCCCTTTCTGGACGTAATATGTGGCGCTAGATGGTCCAACCAAATCACATAACTCTATCCCTCCACCCCTTAGTTCTACAGAGGTAGAGTGGGACTTGGTCAAGCTCAACCCATGACATCCAGAGAGGGGGATCTAGATGTCATTTGGCTCTGCAGTGAGCACCACTTGCTTTTACCTTTAAATGTAGAGTGCAGGACTGGCTGGAGATGATCTGGTAAAGACCTTGGAGAACCTGGGATTGAATGAAAATGGGGAGGGAGGAGGAGAAGATGGCAATATTCTCCCAATTATGCAGTCCATCATGCAGAACCTTTTGTCTAAAGAAGTTCTCTACCCTTCTCTCAAAGAGATAACAGAGAAGGTGAGTTGTCTTACTGATTGTCCAACCTTTTTCTGGTACCATTGTATACGCCTATCATCAATTCAATATTTATTTTCATAAAATCTTGGGACACATTCCATTTAATCTTTTTTGTTGTTGTTGTTGTTGTTTTTACTAATCACACACTTTGCATTTAGTACCCTGAATGGTTGGAGGGCAACAGGCAGTCCCTCCCCCCAGATCAGTTCATGCAGTATGAGCAACAGTACAAGATCATGGGAGAGATATGCAGCCAGTTTGAAAAAGATGGAGACAAAGACAGCACATTTGAAAATATTCTAGAACTCATGCAAAAGGTAAAAAAAACAAGCTTTTTAGTTTTAAAATTGAGTAATCCATTTATTTGTATAATGATTTAGAGCCATCTTTTAAGGTTTGTTTGTATGTATGAATAATTTAATCTTTGTCTTGTACCCTTTTTACTTAAAAACATAATAATATAACTTAATATAACATTTCAGTAACAGCAATGTTAATATTTTTGTTAATAATGTCTTAGCTCCAAGACTTGGGTCAACCTCCAAAAGAGCTTGCTGGAGAGGCAGTGAGTATTTACATTTATTATTATTTTTATTATTTTACAATAGAGATGTAATTTCCATAATACAAATGTTTGTTCTCTTATATTTTCAGCCTCCTGGCTTGAATTTTGACCCAGAATCTCTGCACCTTCCTGGAGCACAAGGGCTTCCTGGAGCAGAGCAGTGCTCAGTCATGTGATCTCAATGAGGTCAAATTTATGTATGTTTAAAAACTATACAATTTGATGCTAATTATCTGAATTGGACACAGTGGATCATGCTCCGCTTTTAAAGGAGTTTGTTTTGTGTCTGCACTGAAACTGTGAACTTTACTACATTAATTTGACCTTGTAGTTTTTGTCCACAGAGGTTCTTTTCATATTCATCCCTAGTCCATTTACTGTTGTCACTGTAGAGCAGCTCTTAATGTTTTGAGTGAAGCTTGATATCTCAAGTGTGCCGACAGCTTTTTAAGAAAGAATCAATTTTTCTTCAAGCTCATTTGACAACTTGTGCGGTGAAATTAGTAGACACAAATTCATTGGGTGACAGGAAAAGTATTTCCACTTTAATTTTACTTTTAAAATCTCAGAAGAATGGTCAGAGGCTACAAATAGCTTTCATCAGATTGATGAAATCATTTTATTATAAACTGTTATATTGTATCCTCATACTATATCATTAGTTTTATTTCTGTGATTTGATAACTAATTAGTGACAAAATAATCTCAGATTAAGATTCATAAAAAAAACTAACTGCAGGCACTTCAGATCCAGTATATATTCTTAATATAATTGTGTCAAACATAGGCTGCATTTGTATTTGAGTGGAATCTAATGGTTATTGTGTCTGTCTGCATATAGTTCAGTTCGGAGTAGTGAATTGCCATGTATATCTAAATCATTGCCATCATTCCTGTGGTGGTGCCTTTGTGATCATAATAATAGTCCTAATTTGCCTTTATTAAAAGAATATGAATACTTTTTCTTAACATTCAAAGAACATCACCTTAAATCCCAGGATATCTGAAAAAGGTTACATTTTGTAGTCATGCTTTTGAGGGGATGTTTACAGGTTTCTTTTGCAAACAGTTTTGAATGCCTGGAAATGGGATCCTTTCACAGGATTGAGTATGGAACTGATGGTTGTCTTGCTTTCCTGACACATGTTATTGGTTATTTGTAGTATGGTATTATCTGCCCAATATGAGAAGGGTAGAATAGGTTTGATGAACGGGTCAAAAATATCCAATGGTTATGACACTCAGGGGTTGCTCAAACGCCCAAGCACTTGAATCAGCTCATCAATATTCTTTATCATGTTAAATATTCCCTTAAATGTACAGTTCATTGGTTTTTTAACTTAAAAGACCAAATTACTACATGAAAGTCTAATAATAAATGTTATAAACTTACATTATTCTTTGCCTGCTTGTTTTTTTTCCGGTTATATCAAATGAAACTAAGACCACTGACTACACACAGTTGTCTATGGTTGTTAATATATATTCTAAACATTTTAAAATTTTTGTGC
Organism: Pimephales promelas; assembly: GCF_016745375.1. Next base: position 1,765,055 of record NW_024121732.1, read on the forward strand.
CTTTAACACTTAAAAAAATAACTAGCAAGGAGGTAACCTTTGGACATTTTGTGGTTTGTTAATGGCCCTGTTATATATGAATGTGTATATATGTGGGTAAATATGCCATAGACCATTCTGTCTTGTTTTCTCTAGAACAATGTGATCATGAGATCATTTCTTTTTAAGTTATAATAATAAATTAGGGAGTTACTAGGGAAACTAATATGGCAAAAAAACATGGAAACAACCACAATAAAACCGCAGCAAATAATGCAATATACTATTTTGGTGGTAACTTATACTCGCAGTGTTACTGATTATTATTTCCGCTGTCACAAAAATGCGTTTTTCATATTTTTAAAATGCAGATGACGAAGGCTCCGTGACGTGGACTTTGTGATGTTGGCATTTGAATCATCAAACTTTATTTGTTCGAGCAGGGGAACACGCTACGGCCCGAGTTGTGTGCTGTGAGTAGACGTGTCAGCTACGGAAGTGGAGGCGCAGAATCATACACGCATAATCCCTTCCTAGCGGGGGATGGTTTTAGGATTTAAATTAACGTAAACTGATCAACATCTACATACATAACGCATTCCTGTTCGGTTTTTATTATTGTCGGTGGAAATGTTGACCAAATTCGAGACAAAGTCGGCCCGAGTGAAAGGTAAGATATCTGCTCTGGCTAACTCTCCTTCACTGCCTTTTAATGTAACGTTAATGATTATGTTTCTCTTTATGTACGCTTGTCTGATTTGCATCTATTCTTAATCATTGTTGAATATAATCCACTGTCTTTTCAGCAAGCATTAAATTAAAATCGTGCTGATTCTGAATACTGGAATACTGTAACTTATGTCATTCGGCGTTAGCACAACGCTAGTGTTTGTTGTTAACTTGCATGTTAGTCAAGACGTTGCTGTAAATATTCTCTTCTCTGATGTTTCAGTATTTTTGTTTGGTTGAGAACGCGCTGATGACATTATCTAGAGACCAGATTATTATAATTTACAAAGTAATAATAATCTGGTTATGTTTTCATAAGACCATCTTGTTGACCGTTTTTACGTTATATTAATAAATAGCTCAATTGATTATTTTGTCTTTTTCCGTAGGGCTGAGTTTCCACCCGAAACGCCCCTGGATTCTCGCTAGTCTGCACAACGGCGTCATCCAGCTGTGGGACTATCGCATGTGCACACTTATCGACAAGTTTGACGAGCATGATGGTATGAAACAGCCGATCAACTAACTTTATTTCAATAACTGCTGTCATTTATCCTGCGGTCTAATGATGATATGGATTCATTTAGGTCCCGTCAGAGGTATTGACTTCCATAAGCAGCAGCCACTGTTTGTGTCGGGAGGAGATGACTACAAGATCAAGGTTTGCTTGCTTCATTCTCAATACTGTTGTTTAAGAAATTTGTCACCTGGCCACTGCTACTTTTTTTGGAGTAGGTTACAGTTTCCATTTGTTACTACTAACAATAAAGAACAGTTCTAAAGCATTTGTTACATTTTAATGTGCTTTAGCAGTTACTGGACCTGAGCAAACATGAATTTAGTTCTCGATTTTATTAAACATTACTCAAAAATGAAAATGTATTCCAGAATTTACTCGCCCTCAAAACTCAATCGTAGTTATATTAAAAAAAAAAAATTGTGCTTCTTCCCAGCTATATAATGGTAGTGAATGATACCTTGATTTTTGAAGCCCAAAAAAGAGCATCCACCCATTCGTCATAAAAGTAATTCATACGGCTCCAGGAGCATTAATAAAGGCCTATATATAATACATTATATTATATATAATGCAATGACCTCTACTACTGGGAATGAAAATATAGAGACCAGACCTTGCTTGTAAAGTGTTACTGAGTTTTCTCACATCTTTTGATGTACTGACAGTTATTTGACTGATTATTAGGTGTGGAACTACAAGCTGCGGCGGTGTCTTTTCACTCTTCTTGGACATCTTGACTACATTCGTACCACATTCTTCCATCATGTGAGCCCTACTCTCATCCAACTTTATGTTGCTTTTGAATAATGTTTATTTAATTAATGCCACAATAGACTAACTTCTAGCTATATTTTTCAGGAGTATCCCTGGATCCTGAGTGCTTCAGATGATCAGACCATTCGCATTTGGAACTGGCAGTCCAGAACATGTGTCTGGTGAGTCTAAATGACCTTAAAATGCTCCACCCTTTTAAAAACAAATTGTTTGACCTGAGCAACACTATTATTACCTTTAGCTTAGTGAAACTGAGTTGTTCATTTTATCTATGCTGTCTCTTCTCTGTAGTGTGCTGACGGGGCATAATCACTATGTGATGTGTGCTCAGTTTCATCCCTCTGAGGACCTGGTGGTGTCGGCCAGCCTGGATCAGACTGTGCGCGTGTGGGATATTTCCGGTGAGGAGGCTTGGGACAGGATTGAGTGTTTTGGGAAGGCTGGGGAGGTGGGAATGGAGAGAGAGGATGTAGGAAGATAGAGGCTGCTTAATGGCATTCTCTTTCATCGTGTCCTCTCTCTTACAGTGTGTACAGAACAAAACTCTGTGGGCTTGAAGAAAAAACACCTCTCACACTCATGCATCAAGCAGTTGTCTAGTGATGTAATACTAGGGTTGGGCGATGTCCCCTAAATTAGCAGTTGACGATTTTTATTGTAAAACATTGCGATGGACATTGATATCGACAATGAGCAAGATTTCCTGAGACGCTAGAATAGTCTACTACTAATTCGTTAATACAGGCTGTTTTCTTGTACAAAATTAAATATTTTAAGTTAAATGTGCACTGTAAGACTGCACAACTTAAAAAAAAGATGAGGCTAACAATGCCAAGATCAATATTTGTGTAGCCTGACATGGTATTTCACGCTGCATGTCCGGCGATCCGTTCCAGGAGCGGTACGTATACAGCAGTGCAGAGATCGTTTACACACCGAGTCTATTTTGCACAGCTTATGAAACCCCAAATTCAAATTAGAATATTGTAAAAAGGTTTTCATAAGCTGTAAGCCATAATCATCAAAATTATTACAAATAAAGGCTTGACATAGCTAATTTTGCATGTAATGAGTCTATATATATATATATATATATTAGTTTCATCTTAAGTTGAATTCCTGAAATAAATGAACTTTTGCACTATATTCTAATTTTTCGAGTTTCACCTGTACATGGAACAAACAATTCATGAAACACTTAAAATAAAGGGAAGTTGAATGTGAGAGATGTTTTTTGAGATTCTGCATGTTTTAATGATGTTGTCAATGTCCTGTCCTTTGCTTTCATTGTTCTGAACCTCTTTCTTGCTCATTAACCTTTAACACCACTGCTGTCTGCACTGACTGAGAACAAACACTCGTTCCTTAACATTATACACAAGTTTGAAGCCTCAGCATAAGTTCTTTCTCTGCTTATTTTCCCTTCACATAAAATATCAAATTAATATGTTACTGCATGGATAATACAAATACATGCAATTTATTTGTATTAGGTATTTAAAACTAATAATTCTTCTTGAATGTTCTTGAATTTAACAGTGGTTCTCAGCATTTTTCACCCCAAGGTCCCCCATTGTCCTAACAATATTTTAAGTCAATCTTTGATTTAAAAAAAAATAGTTTTTAATTTTTTTTTACCCAATAAAAAATGTAAAGCATAAAATAAATAGAAAAGGTATACATGCATATACATTTTCTTTTTTAAATACCCAATGGAGTTATACAATTTTATTAATTTGCATCACTTTTCAAGGTGTATAGTTATATACTGTAGGTTTTCTAGATGGTAGGTATCCTGGTTCTTTTATGCTTCTAGATAAAACATTTGTTGGGGTCGGATTGAAATAATAAATATTTTGATTTTTAGCTTATTTTAATGCTTGTTTAAAATCTTTTTAATCTTTTACATCAATTTAACATCTTTCTCATTACAGTAAGTCTAATTAAAACGATCAGCTTTTCACATGTACAGGACCCTAGTTCATATCTTGCTTGATGGCCTTTGTCATCCATAGGTAATGTTAATGTTAAAGACCTCCAAGTGGATGCAACTTTTAGATCAGTAACATGAACATAGATCTGTTAGATCAGTAACATGAACATAGATCTGTCATTTAATCATTAAATTGACTCTTAACACAACATGAATGCATGATGAAGTCATGCTTACTGCATTAAATATGCAATAACAAATGCATGACTTAACTGGAGTCTTTCTCCCTCCTCTAACATCCAACGCCCCTCCAGAGAACATGTGAACACGCTCCATCAATCCACCAGTCAGTTCCATCCCTGCTCTCTTCCTGTACAGCTCCTATGCCCCTCTGGAAACATCCACATCTGTACATTGGTTTCTGGAGCAGCTTTTGTTGGGCTTTTATTCATTTAGCAGACATTTGGAGTGCTGAGATATTAGACACACATTCTGCTCTCCTTTCCTTTTCTCTGCGTCCAGACCTGAGTTTAGCCAATCACTGCCCTGTCGTTGATTTACATGCAACAAACCCAATCTGAAGTGATTTTCAGCTCTGTGATCACATTTAAACTATTCTGTTTTGAATGATTGTTGTCTTTGCTGTTTGTCAGGTGGTGAAGTTTACTATACTTCCTTTACTCGGGTTTAGACGTAATGGAGGACATATGTTGTGTTTGTGTTCTTGAGCACCTGCAAATGTTTAGCAGCCCAACAAATGTTTGTGTGTTTGCTGTCTCGCATATCATGTGTTTTTGAGTAACAGTTTTAATGTTGTTCCTCTGTTTTCCCTCCCTGGTATGTGGGTGTTCCTGTGTAATTTTCAAATGGGTCCCCTGTGCGTGTCGGACTGTAAATGTTGCTTCCAGGTCTGAGAAAGAAGAACTTGTCTCCGGGTGCTGTAGACACAGAGGTGCGTGGCATCTCTGGTGTTGACCTGTTCGGGGCCTCTGATGCTGTTGTGAAACATGTTCTGGAGGTAAGAATATGGTCTAGGTGCTGTAAAGTGTTTTTTTTTTCATGGTTAAATGAATTATGTGTTTGCTAGAATGAAAGTTTGTTTTCTCTTGCTCTGGTCTCAGGGTCATGATCGAGGTGTAAACTGGGCAGCCTTTCATCCCAGCATGCCTCTCATTGTGTCAGGAGCAGATGATCGGCAGGTCAAAATCTGGAGGATGAACGGTACGTGTAACTCTGCAAAATAACTGTTTTCTCAACTAAAGCTTTACATGTAAAACAGTGTAAAACAGAATAAAATTAGTCACTTAACCTATTAGATTTTAAATAAATTGCCTAAACTGCAAACAATTCCAGCATCCAGGGGTATCGCTTAATTGCTGTGGTTGAAATGCTTTAAAAAGCTTTGGCTTTCTGCACAAAATTTAACTGGTGTAGGTCTTCCTTTGCCAATTAACTCCAGCTTTTCTTTCAAAGTTAATCTTGAAAATGGCGTGGATAACGTCCTCTTCATCAATGAAAAGCACCATTTTGCTTCATCAAAAATGCTATTTTATCAGCATTTTATTTTTCCCTGATCGAGTTCCTTACAGCAGGTGATGAGCCTTGTAATTACAAACCCCACCCATTTAGAGGGACGATATGATTGGTAAATTCATTTTAAATTAGTCTCTCATTGACTTGCTATGGCTTGGCCCTCTGTAATTTCACAGCTGGACCACCAGTCATAGAGCTGAAAGCGTTAGAAGAATCATCCTAATATGGAAAAAACAGACGTCTCTTTGAGGGCCTAGATTTTCCTGACGGATATAATGAATCAAATGTGAAAGATTTGGTTTTTATTTAAATTATTTTGCTTACTAAATTATCCCTTCTTCTAGAGTCTAAAGCGTGGGAGTTAGACACCTGTCGGGGGCACTACAACAATGTGTCCTGTGCGGTGTTTCACCCTCGTCAGGAGCTCATCCTGTCCAACTCTGAGGACAAGAGCATCCGCGTGTGGGACATGTCCAAGAGGACTGGTGTCCAGACCTTTCGCAGAGATCACGACCGTTTCTGGGTTCTGGGGGCTCACCCCAACCTCAATCTGTTTGCTGCTGGTAGGTTACTGTTAATAACAGACAAATGTTTTTTGCGATGGCATGAAATGCATTAACGTGTTATTCTGTAACTTCACAGGCCATGACAGTGGGATGCTGGTGTTTAAACTGGAAAGAGAACGTCCAGCTTACGCAGTGTATGGAAATATGTTGTACTATGTGAAAGATCGCTTTCTGCGTCAGCTCGACTTCAACAGCAGCAAGGATACAGCTGTCATGCAGCTACGCAGGTTTGTGAATTTCAGTGTCTCTTCTACTCTGAGTTTGAAGACCCTAAATGTGCACCTACAACAGGTTTGAACTTTTCAGTTGAGCTGTTTCTTTTATATTCACAGTGGTTCCAAATTCCCAGTGTTTAGCATGTCCTACAACCCTGCTGAAAATGCTGTGCTGTTGTGCACTGTGAGTATTGTAGAATCTTTTTAGTCTGATCAATTAAATCATTTGTGCATTTTTGTACTTTTACATTTCTTCCTCTTTCCTCTCCAGAGAGCTACTAACCTGGAAAACAGCACATATGATCTATACTCCATTCCTAGAGAGAGCGACTCCCAGAATCCTGATGGTAACATTTGATCTCTTCTATTTAGAAGTCCATCTAATGTGATATGAAATATGATGTGATATGAATAAGACGAAATGTTCAATTTTTCGGCCTGTTTTCAGCTCCTGAGGGAAAGCGCTCCTCTGGCCTGACTGCAGTTTGGGTGGCCAGGAACCGGTTTGCTGTTCTTGACCGCATGCACTCAGTAAGTGAAATAAATCTAAATTTATCTGAGAGAAAAGAGTATTGCAGTATTGACTTAATTTTGTTGGCCAACCACCCATCCCAGAATTTAGGAACATCCTGGATCCCTTGACAAAACCTAATAGGATGTTTCCATTGCCTTTTGGATTAATGTTGAAAATAAATTATGTGAAAAGTTTGATTCTTGCACATTTTGTTTATCATGATTTTAATCACAAATGAACAACTTTTGAAGCATAAATGCAACTGCCAGAAGTAAAAAGCTAAACGTAGGCTATAAACAAATCTCAGACATTGATTAAAAACATTTTAATTTAAGTTTGAAAGAGTGCAAGTATAAAGTCAATGAGGCTGTAAAAGCGGACTAGTGAGTAGATTAATTTTTGACGTATGGCATTTAATGTTCCTAACAACCTCTGTAGTCCTGTTTAGCAAGTTGTTAACTCTTTTTCAAGAGAAGTAAAAGCTTTAGAAAATCTCAAGGTTGTAAAATATCTCGAGCTTGTGCAAAAATGTGTCAAACTTGCAGCATTAAATAAAGGAGTTATGACTGTACTCAAATTTTCTTTGTCTCACCGCAGCTCCTGATAAAGAACCTGAAGAACGAGATTGTGAAGAAGGTCCAGGTACCAAGCTGTGAGGAGATCTTTTATGCTGGAACTGGGTCACTGTTGCTGCGTGATGCTGACGGAGTCACGCTGTTTGATGTGCAGCAGAAGCGCTCCCTTGCCACGGTTAAAATTGCTAAAGTCAAATATGTGGTGTGGAGTTCAGATGCCAACCATGTAGCCCTGCTGGCTAAACACGGTACTGCAAACTCAATTGGTTGTATACAGCCTTCAGCATTTCAAAAATCTCCACCCTTAAGGGTTGTTCAAGCTTTTTTGCCTTGTAACAAACAAAATAATCCCTCATCATATCACGCACATCTGACCCTCTGCTCTTGCTTGTTCAGCCATCATGATCTGCAACAAGAAGTTAGAGAGCCTGTGTAACATCCATGAGAACATCAGAGTGAAAAGTGGCGCCTGGGCCGAAAATGAAGTCTTCATTTACACCACCTCCAACCATATCAAATATGCCCTCACCTCAGGGTAAAGCTCCAATAGCCTGACACGCAACTCTTTCCATTAAGAGAACCAAACTGGTTTTGCCTAACCTGATTATGGTATGTTATTCATAATTCTTTTTTTTTTTCTCACAGTGATCATGGTATAATCCGTACATTGGATCTACCCATCTATGTGACAAGAGTCAGGGGCAACAGTGTGTACTGCCTGGATCGTGAGTGCAGACCGCGAGTGCTAAATATTGACCCCACTGAGTACCGTTTTAAACTGGCTCTGGTCAATCGCAAATATGAGGAGGTTAGTGTGTGTTTTCAGCCATGAGACTTATTTTATTTATTTTGTTTTATTTAAATTTTTTTCTAATTTTATTACTTTTTAATTTTCCATTTTAACTTTATAAATTATTTTTCTTTTTAAATATCACAAATAAAATGTTCCAATTACCTCTTATTTCCCTTACTTAATAACTTTTTTTCTACCCGACACCCTCAGGTTCTTCATATGGTGCGTAATGCTAAATTGGTTGGTCAGTCCATCATTGCTTACCTACAGAAGAAAGGTTACCCCGAGGTTGCGTTGCACTTTGTCAAAGATGAGAAGACCCGTTTCAGCCTGGCACTGGAGTGTGGAAACATTGAGGTATACATTACTGATATTTATGGAGATTGAAGGCTTCAACACTTTTATCTGAACAGGTGTTTATTTTTGATGTGTTTGTTCCTGCAGGTGGCGCTGGAGGCTGCAAAAGCTCTGGATGAACGAAGCTGCTGGGAGCGTCTCGGCGAGGCTGCGCTTCTACAGGGCCATCACCAGGTTGTGGAGATGTGCTACCAGAGAACCAAGAACTTTGACAAGCTCACCTTCCTGTACCTCATCACTGGAAACCTGGCCAAGCTCAGGAAGATGATGAAGATAGGTGAGTGACAATGAAAATAGCAGTAAATTACTGTTTAAAGGTTTGGGGATGGTAAGATGTTTTTTTAGGTTTTTTTTTAGGTTTTTGTAAGAAGTATTGTATGTATATTAAGGCTGTGTTTATTTAAACAAAAATTATGATGTTGTTAAATATTACAATTTAAATAAGCTGTTTTCAATTTTAATATATTTTAAATTGTAATTTATTCCTGTGATGGCAAAGCTGAATTTTCAGCACCAATTACCCCAGTCTTCAGTGTCTCATGATCCTTCAGAAATTATTCTAATAAGCTGATTTGCTGCTCAAGAAACTATTCTCATTATTATCAATGTTGAAAACGGTGGTGCTGCTTGGTATTTTTGTGGAAACCAAACCGTAAATGCCCTGATATAGTGATATGTCTTTGCAGCGGTGTACTGTTAGTGAACACCCAGACTCCCTAAAAGCGGTGTGTAGATGAATGTTAATATATGTCACACCAGTTCATTCTTCGATCATGCTTGAAGTATATCGGGGCCTTAATATTTTTTTAAGTATTATTTATTAAACAAAAAGTTCAAATAACAGTGTTTATTTAAAATAATTATACATGTATTTAACTTTAAATCAGTTTAAAGCATCCTTGCTGTATAAACGTATTAACTTCTTTCAAGAAAAAAAAAAATCTTAGTGACCCCAGACTTTTGAATAAGACTGAGAATTCATTCCTGTGGATTGTTTGAATGATGTTAATGATTTTTTACAGCTGAGATAAGGAAGGATATGAGTGGACACTATCAAGGTGCTCTTTACCTGGGTGACGTCAGCGAGCGTGTGCGGATCCTGAAGAACTGTGGACAGAGTGAGTGCCATCACATTTTCATTCACATGATTGTTTTGATGCGATTCATTTAATGAAAACGTATCACATTCATTCTCAGAGTCTTTGGCTTACCTGACTGCTGCCACTCATGGAATGGATGAGGAAGCTGAAGCCCTGAAGGAGACCTTTGACCTAGAAAAAGAAATGGTATGGTCTATTCTCATTACTAACAGAGATGCACATATTTGTAGATGAATGATTGGACGGTGGTTCTTGTACAGGTGCCAGAGGTAGACACCAATGCTCAGCTGTTGCAGCCACCACCTCCCATCAACCCCTTAGACACTAACTGGCCTCTGCTAACCGTCTCCAAGGGCTTCTTCGAGGGAGCAATTGCTGCCAAAGGTGACGGGCTGTTTTTTGAGATGCTCATACTCGTTTACAGTGTTACCTGGATTTATAAAGTTGGATGGATCTAATTTCTGACATGAATTGTTGTGTATGTTTGAATAGGACGAGCAGGGCAGATGGTTGCTGACCTGGACATGGATGCTCCTGGAGATGAAGGCTGGGGAGAAGATGCAGAGCTTCATCTGGATGAAGGTATTTACTGTAGTATTTTATAGTAAAAACCTGTTATGCATTAAGACTATATTTTTGAAGCAAGGACCAAACCATACTTAATGGCTATTCATACCAAGGATGATAACTATAAAATTTTAATAATCCACCTAGAACACTAACACTTTAGAGCACTATATCAAGTGGCAACACCCTAGCGACCAGCTACACCCACTGTCTTACAATCTAAACGCTCGTCTATCTCGCTCTTCTCAGATGGATTCATGGATGCTCAAGAGGGACTGGGCGATGAGGGAGCTATTGGGAAAGATGAGGGCGGAGGATGGGAGGTTGAAGAAGATCTGGATCTCCCACCAGAACTGGTAAGTTTTATGTAAAACTGCAGTTAAAATCAGTTCTGTCTGTAAATGAAACTAGATCTTAAGTAACCTCATCTTGTTTTCTTTCCTTTAACCAATAGGATGTGCCTTCTGTTGGAGGAGGTGGCGCAGAGGGCGATGGTTTCTTTGTGCCGCCTACCAAGGGCACAAGCCCCACCCAGATGTGGTGCAACAACTCTCAGCTGGCTGTGGATCACATGTTGGCTGGCTCTTTTGAGACTGCTATGAGGGTAAAAGGATCTCACAAAACCAATTATAAATCTTTACTATCACTTTTTATCAATCCATGCTGAACAAGTGTTAATACTTCAAAAAGAAAGAGAAAAAATTACCGACCCCAAACTTTTGAACGTCAGAATATTCTGTTACAGAAGATTTCTATTTTAAATAAATGCTGTTTTTTTTAACCTTTTATACATTGATAATAAATCAGCATATAAGAATTATTTCGAAATGATCATGTGGCACTGGAGTAATGACTGATGGAAAGATTTGTATCACATAAATAAATTTATTAAATTCTATTAAAATGGAAAACCATTATTATAAATAGTTATAACATTTCGCAATATTACTGTTATTTCCGTGTTTGTTATCAAATAGGCTTGGTGAGCATAAGAGACTTCTTTCAAAACATTGTGTGTGTGTGTGTGTGTGTGTATATATATATATATATATATAAATGTAAATTAAAATATTAAACAAAATATTAGTATTGTAATATTGACTAAATTGTTTAAGAAAATATGATATAGTATATACATCTGTAAAATTATATTACTAATATTTATGTAATAATATATATAAAACAGTTTCAACATGTTAAACCATCAAGTTTCTATTCTGTCTGTAAACTACAGGGATATTTTATAATGTAAATGTTTACATTATGTAAACAGGGCAGTTTATAAGCTCTTCTCTTTACAAGTTTGGTAAAATTGTTAGGGCTTGTCGCATTCTCATATGCACAAAATAAGCAACACACTCACAGAACTTACAGAGATACAAAACACTGAAAACACGGGTTTATGTGTAAATGGACACAGTGCCACGCTGTAATGCACTCTGCATGTATTTTGTTAGTATTTGTTATATATTTGTCACCAAAATGTCAGAAAATCTGAAACATCTGCTTTCTCTAATGCATTTTATTCTCTTTTCCACAGTTACTACATGACCAAGTTGGTGTGGTTCAGTTTGGACCCTATAAGCAGCTTTTTATGCAAACTCTGTCTCGTGGCCGCACCTGTTACCTAGGCCTGCCGTCTCTGCCCTCCTTGCACAGTTACCCCCATAGGAACTGGAAGGACAGCGGGGCTAAAGGGGGTCTGCCAGCGGTGGGCCTGCGTCTAGCTGATCTCATTTCACGCCTGCAGCAATGCTATCAGCTGACCACAGCAGGACGCTTTGAAGATGCGGTCGATCGTTTCAGAGCCATTCTTCTCTCCGTACCACTGCTTGTGGTTGACAACAAACAAGAGATCACAGAGGTGTGTTGTGATTCAACATGAATATTTTTATCAGGGTTTTTGTAGGGTTTGAGTACTAAACATAATCTTTACTTTAACTTAGGCACAGCAGCTGATCACTATCTGTAGGGAGTATATTGTTGGCCTCACAATGGAAACAGAGAGGAAGAAACTTCCTAAAGACACTCTCGAACAACAAAAGAGACTTTGTGAGGTGGGTGCATTTCTTTTCAAGCATTAAAATATATTGATTTAAGATTGTAGTAATTTATATTCATTTATTTTTTTGTGTTTTAGATGGCAGCATATTTCACACACTGCAGTCTGCAACCTGTCCACATGGTTTTGGTGTTGAGAACAGCTCTCAATCTTTTCTTCAAACTGCGTAACTTCAAAACAGCAGCGGGTTTTGCTCGCCGTCTGCTTGAGCTGGGCCCCAAACCAGAAGTGGCACAACAGGTAAACAAATGATGCTTGTTTTGTCATTTTCAATTATTACAAAATATTTCCATTTTAAAGGGTTAGTTCACCCAAAAATGAAACTTATATCATTTAATGACTCGCCCTCATGTCGTTCCAAGCCCATAAGACTGGAACTTCAGAACGCAGTTTAAGATATTTTAGATTTAGTCCAAGAGTTTTCTGTCCCTCCATTGAAAATGTATGTACGGTATACTGTCCTTGTCCAGAAAGGATATAGACATCATGGCAAGTAGTCACTGTGACATCAGTGGGTTAGTTCATTTTTTGAAGCATCGAAAATACAATTTGGTCCAAAAATAACAAAAACTACGACTTTATTCAGCATTGTATTCTCTTCCGGTTCTGTCGTCAATTCGCGTTCACGAGTCTGTAGTGACGCTGCTGACGTGTATCTGGTGCATGTGTGTATTTGGGTTCAAATAACTATGACTAGGCAAAAAAATGCAAGTCTACAGTTTACAGCGTGCATCTCTCTCCGACTTTAAACGAAGCTCCACTGATGTCACATGGACTACTTTGATGTCTCTATTTCCTTTCTGGACAAGAACAGTATACAATACATTTTCAGTGGAGGGACCGAAAACTCTAACTAAATCAAAAATATCTTAAACTGTGTTCCAAAGATGATCGGAGGTCTTACGGGCTTGGGACAACATGAGGGCGAGTCATTAATGACATCATTTTCATTTTTGGGTGAACTAATAACCCTTTAATATATTTAAACTATCTTGTGGCCCCTTTGTAAGTGTGTGGAGGAAGGGAAATGATTGGTATTGGAATGGTTTCAGATATTTATCTTTATATACTGAAATAATATTTTTGACAACACAATGCCAATGTGTACATTAACTGTTATTCATAACCCCGTCTTTATTTACTCAGACACGAAAGATTCTTGCAGCATGCGAGAAGAGCCTGACAGATGCTCACCAACTGAACTACGACCCCCACAATCCCTTTGACATCTGCGCCGCCTCCTACACTCCCCTGTACCGTGGGCGGCCAGTAGAGAAATGTCCCCTGTCTGGAGCCTGCTACTGCCCCAAATACAAAGGAGAGGTTTGCAGGGTCACACAGGTTAGTTCGAAGCCTTTGTAATGTCAGTGTTTTTTAAGTGTTGGTTTATTGAAGGGATAAAGTCTTATGGTGTCAACTTTACTTTACTTTTCCCCTTGTTCAATGGTTTACCTCATCGTGCGGTGCTATAAAGTGAAGAATCCATTTCATTGGCGATCTCTCTCTCTCTCTCTCCTGTTTTTTTTTTTAGGTAACTGAGATAGGAAAGGATGTGATTGGATTGCGTGTCAGCCCGCTGCAGTTCCGTTGAACATGCATTGCATAAGCATGGATGAAATAAATACGCTCTCTGTTTTCTCTCACATCTACTTTTCCTTTATAAGATGAAGTAACTACTTTGAGATCAGAAAATACCTTATGTGACTAATCTCTCTGTGACTGTCATTTCTATTATATATCCAAGGTCTCTACAGTCTGTATTCTAGCTTTTCATTAATCTAAGTAACTAATTGTACATCTGTGACCCCCGTCAATCAGTGAGAAAAGTTTCAAATATCGAAATAAAATTCTTGTGATCAAATGTTTGACAACTTTTTTTTCTCCATCATGTATCTCTAACTAAAACTATTAAAAAAATATTACTTGAAATAAAATGAACATTTAACTAAAATAAAATGTATGTAAAAAAAAAAAATTCGGAAAAGGCTCAGGAATTTCTCATTTTTAAGTTAAAGTACTAAAATAGCTTAAACTATGTAGACGTTTTTGTTGTTATTTAAAGTCCCCGTGAAATCAAAATTGAACCTATTTACTTTGTTAGCGCATATTACTAGTCTTGTGGTGAACAATTAATCCGTGCAAGTGAATATATATAAAAAAAAATGTTTTACCTTAGTAATCTTTAATCAAAATCTGAAAAGTTACTTCCGGTCTGGAACGGTTTCTTTTTCTGATGACGTAGGTTTCACAGTTTGGGTGGGGAAACGCTTAACCACTCCCCTCAAACCGTTAGTTTGCTATGAGCGAGAGATGGAGAGGAGGAGCGCTAGAGTAAAACCCTGCCCTCTGTTCAATATTCCGTTTCACTTGGAAATACGTCACAGCACTGGAGAAAAATCGTTTGCAACTTCCGGTTCACGGGGACTTTAATAATAAAAATGACTAAAACTTTAAAACTAATTCAAAATATTAACAAACCATAATATATCAATGCTTCTAAAATATCAAACAAGGGCATAATAGTTTTCTTGTTTACAAATGGTACTAAGGAGTGAATGAAAGTTACTTGATTATTTCATAGATATAAATTATTATTATTTATTTATTTTCTTTGTGACCACAAGGAGGTGCAAAATGTCACTGAGAATCAAAACAAGCAAGTTCACATGGTTTTGGTTAGTGCTCTAATTTATTTTGATCAATTGGAAACTTGTGTTTTCAATTCAGTACAAAACAGATGGATTACATTTCTGGTTCGCAGAAACTTAAGAAAAGTAGGCTAATAAATCCAAGACTTTGTTAAATTAAACACTTTCATAATAAGCAGTGTTTAAAAGGAATAGTATACGACTTCTGTAGTCCGCAGGTTGTTCAACACAAAACATCACAACATTGAAAACTGGATTTTCCAGTATAAGACAGTCATTTAAAGGTCTTTGTCACATCCCTGCTGTCTGCTTAAGATCATCCTGCTCACATCGATGTTGTTATTGCTAAAAACCTCTTTTCCATGGGCGACGGTGACAGCAGGCAGAGATCGGGTGCGGCCCAGAATCCAAGCGAAGTCTACATGAAACAGTCTCAAGACATCAGTGCATGAATATACCAGTGCTGAATTCTCATAGTCGGTGGACAAAATCCAGTATGGAGTGTAGGGCAAAACTGTCAATTCAAGTAGAGAAGCAAAACATGAAATATGGTTCGAAATGAATGAAAAATAAACATGGCAATGGCATAGCATTTGATGTAGCAAATGCTCAAAAAAAGAAAATCAGCTTCGTACCATAAGAAAAACTGATTCCAAGCTTTGCAGGATTTTTCTTGTCTTCCACCACAGCTGTCCCGTCAATTGTTCTTAGCTCTCCTTTTCTAATTGAATAAAGTTGGTTTAACTTGGTGTATTATTTATTATACAATTGTGTAATTCAATGAAATTATAACAAAGTGACCCTTTAAATACTGCTTGACTTGTTGGTACTCACAGAATTTCTGAGCTCACTACGTGAGCTGATCCATCCAGCTTAAGAGTAAAGTTAGTCTCAATGCATCTCCCTCGCTCAAACTGTGCTGGAAGTTTAGCTATCTCAAACCACCTGCCCATAAACTATATTAGGATCCAGACAAGCAAACTATTAAAACATTTAAGAGCAGAATAGAAGACCTGATAATTGCATATGTTGAGGTGTAATAATACGCTACCTTCTTTAGGTTAAAGGCAGGTTGAGTTGCAGGTTCTGGGCATGGCCCCCAATGAGGCACCTGGGCATTTATGATGGGCAGAAAAAAGGCCAAAACTACCAGAAAGGCCTTCATTTTACTTGCAATGCCCATTGCAAAAAAAAAGAGAGAGAGAGAGAGAGAGAGAGAGAGAGAGAGAGAGAGAGAGAGAGAGAGAGAGAAGAAGAATATCAACAGCTGAAATTGAAAACATTTTCTAAACTTAACTGTCATATAATTTATTTTTAATAATTCTTTTAAAGAAGTCTCTTATGCTGACCAAGGCTGAACTTATTTGATCAAAATGCAGTAAAAACTAGTATTGTGAAATATTATTACATTTTAAAATAAATATTTTCTATTTGAATTTATATTTTAAATGTATTTTATTCCTGTGATGGCAAAGCTGAATCTTCAGCATCATTACTCCAGTCTTCAGTGTCACATGATCTTTCAGAAATCATTAGAAATCATAAACTTACACCTTTTTACGATTCTTTAATAAATAAAAAGATAGAAAGAATAGCATATATTAGTAAAATTACAAATATATGCAATGTCGCTTTTGATGACCCCAAACCCTTGAACAGTACTGTAGCTACATATTCAATTTCTTGGTGAACAACCATTGTACAGAAAACAGTTTGACAAATTTTAAATCCTTACCTCTTAAAGATGTGCTGAATACTAGATGGTGTGTGGAGCTCTGAGTATTTATTTGAATCATTCTCTCTCTGGGATCATGTGACTGCAGAAAAGACGTGTCATGAAGGAGTCTTTGTGATGCCACAGTTTATTCCCAACATGAAGTAAGTGATTAGGCAAATTGAAGTCATGAGAGGATGTTCCATTAATGGATATCTAAACTACACTGTTGCTTTGTCTAAATTGTCTTTTTTCTTTATAAGCATTCCATTTGTTCCTGTTGTGTTTTTGAAGTTCAGGTTTGGGGCACACATGAGGAAAAGTAACAGTAAGTTGTGATGGTATGTGACAATGAACCTGTGCTTCCAAATTGAACAGCAGGCTGAATGTAATGGTGATGCTGACAGATAGAGGGCGCTATATATATATGTAGCTGTTATGAGCATGCTCTTCTGATTTGTCTGTCTCCTTTGCTGCCAAAAACAAGTAGTGACACTTCATCATAGCTTTTAATTGTATTTATGAATCAACTCTCAATTTTTGTGGGATATGAGCATTGATTATACTGAGGAACGGGAAGGGGGAGGCACACCTCATGAACTCTTTTTCTAATGATATGAAAACTTCCACGTGTATATCCTCAGGACATTTATGCCGTAAACATGTGTCTTTACATAAGGACCATATCGTCCCCACGTGTTGTGTGTTTTGTATGTTGCAGGTGTTTGTGATATCTAACAGTGATAAGAACATAGTGAATAATTCACATGACTCAACCTGTTGAGTATAATCAACTTTCATAAAAGGATGAATGGAAAAACATTAAATAACATCTTTGATGTCATGAGAAGAAATAGAAAAAAATCAAAAATTTGATGTAGGTGTTTTAATTACTTTTATTTATTTATTTTTATTTTATTTTTTTGTAGCCTATATCATGGGTAACAACAAAACATAGAATTCAAATTTATCTAGCAATGAGAATAAAGTTATCAGACTAGAAAGCCAAGTGCTTTGTTAAACCAACATAAGATCTATTTAATTCTGGAACTATAAAGCTTATTGGATTCAGGCAGTTTTTTGAGAAAAACAAATTGGCACAATTATTATGTGTGGTCATTCAGAAATGATGGCTATAGGATCCAATGGGCTTTATGCCCAGCTGCACTACTTCCTGAACTTCAGCCAGCTCCTTGTTTCCTGTCTGCCATTATTGGCCAAATTGATTAATCCAGGAGTGCCTGACCTCAGTAGTCATGGCAACAATAATCAGACACACCTGAATTAATCAATTTGGCCAATAATGGCAGACAGGAAACAAGGAGCTGGCTGAAGTTCAGGAAGCAGTGCAGCTGGGCATAAAGCCCATTGCAGTAAGAAAGTGTCAGGATTCTGCCCTTTGTCTTTGTTGTCTTTGTTTCGTGTCTCTATGTTTGTTGTTGTGCTTGAACATATGGCTCTGTCTTTGTGTTGGCCATGAGCTCCTCTGTTCCTACCTTTCCCAGTAACACTCCCTCTTGTTGTCACCTATTCCTCCCTTGTTGAGTCCACGGTTTCCTGAGTGTGTTCACCTGTTCCTTGTCTGAATCTGCTCACTTGTTCCACTTCTTCTCAGCTCCATGTATGTCTTCTCTTGCCCTCATGTTTTGCCAGTTTGTCGTCATTGAGTGTGTTGTGCTACCTCTTACTTATTGCTCATGGTTCCAGTTGTGGACATGCCTGGATACCATGTCTTGTGTATGTTGTGTTCCCTGTTTGTTCCAGCCCTGCAAGCTAGACTGGACTGAAGATCCCCATGGCGGAGCAGAAGACCACTGTAACAAAGGTCACAGAAAGCTTAAGTTTGGCTTCTGAGACTGTGTCAAAACAAGCAGAAAGTTCAGTAAATGCCTCTGTGGCCATATGGGACAGGCTGCGCGTTCAAGGGCGACTCCCACGGTCACAACAGGACAGGCAGAGAGTTCAATAATGACCTCCGTGGTCCTGATAGAGTAGACAGTTCATCTCCTCTGCATTTGTGTCAGGGCAAACAGAGGTTTCAGGGACAACCTCCATGGTCGTATCAGGGCAGACAGATAGTTCATTGATGACTTCTTCCGTGATCATGTCGGAGTGAAAAGTTCATGAGCCTCGAACGAGCTGGAGAAGTGTGTACGACCCACATGCACAAGAGGGCCACCACTATCACTGGCAAATGCACTCAACGGTAGAAGAGTCTCAGAGACCCCCGGACTTGGGACTATCTGATGCTACGCACTGCTCGTACTGCTGTCAGTAGTGGGTCTGCCACACGGGAAATCAACCCCAAACGCCCATGGATAGTCTTCCTCAGTTCCAGAATGTTGATTATGATGGTTAGGGTAGACTGGGTACAGTTGAGACACTTTTTATGTTTTAATATTTCACACAAAAATAGATACTGAAAAGACGTGAATTTCCACATGACATTGCCACATGACATTTCATTAGCTTGTAGACTAAGATATTACCAATCAATATTACTCATAAGTAGTTTATATTTTCCACAATTAGCTCATAAAAATAAGTTGTTTTTTGTCTCAACTTTGTCTCAACTGTACCCATATGTGGTACAGTTGAGACAGTACCATGGTACAGTTGAGACACCCATTTTTAATGATGTAAAGGTAACTAATCGTTCACTGAAAATATAATAAATAAAGTCAAATAAAAAAATAACAATTGAGCAACATGTTTGTTTTTTCATCCATTCAAATTCATTAATTTTATTTTAATTGGGACTGGTTAAATTTTATAAAACAGAAACAATTTATTTTATATATTCATTAATAATACACAGTTTAATTATCACAAATACCAATTTTTTATTTCATTTGCGGCTTATGCTGGCTAATTATGACATTTAACCTGTTATCATAACACTGAACAACTAAACCGTGTGTTTCCTAATTGAACTCTATTGCGGGTACAGTTGAGACAGTAGTGTCTCAACTGTACCCCGCTGGCCACCTCGAACATTTCTCTAGATTTTGCAGTGACATGCATGACACAATGCCATGAAATATGCCCATTTTTAGGGCACAGAATAACGTTTGTGATTATACCAGTTATGTTTAACAGTCACACAGTGATAATAAGCTATTCATTGTGGAGTGTGCATGGTGAAGTGAACGTCTTACCTTAGAAAAATTACTTTTGCCAATAGCTTTGGATCGGAGATGCTTCCATTGATCAGATTTCCCACGATCAAAGAGGATATTAAAATACTGACGGCACATATGTGCAGTCAGTATTTTAATGTCCAATCATTTTGCTTAAAATACTGACGGCCATTGGATTCTTGGGACACCCTTTGAGTTTTATTTTAAAGCTTTAGTTTCAAAGTTGTGGAAAGCTATACCCATGATTCGTTGATCTCCTACTTTTGATAAGTTCAACTGAAAGTGTGTTTACTTAACCTTCAACATCTGTTTGAGCAGATGCCCAGATTCCCCAAACCTGTTCTAATGAGGTTTTATTTCAGTTGAAGGGGGTGGAGTTAGTGATATAACCAAAAGATATAAAAAAAACCAGTCTATATATACTAAACTTTGTCACTGTTCTTTACCTTCCACTCTTGAGTCCAAACAGGTAATATGGTTGCTTTGAGTCTACAACTGTCCAACCTTTAATTAACATTTCTTGTTATCCTCATTTGTTTTTGTTTTTTCAGGTTCAAGCTGAAAGAATGCAGGCTCTTCAGGTTCTGTCTCTGACTTTTCTGTCCGTGCTAGCGGTCAGTGCTCAGTCCATCAGCCCTGGAAAATGTCCAGAACCTCCTGTCCAACAAAACTTTGATCCTGCTAGGGTAAACTTTTGCTTATACACTGTCAAAAATCCACCTAAATACTTAAGGTCAGCTGCTGGCTATTAACTTGATTGTACAAGTAATTTCAACTTAAATTACATTAAACAGACGTTTAAAAAAATTAGTTGAATCTCATAACTTACAAAAAAGTTAAAGTAAAGATATCATGACTTACTGATCATATAATTTCTTGTTATTATTATTATTTGTAAATGTTTCTTAATCTGTATATTTACTTTTTTAATATCAGGAACAATAATTTACATAATTCAACATGAAATAAATCCCATATTGATAACAAAAATTATATAGCAGAAATGGTAGAATATTAGTATTTGTTCCTATGAAACTTAATTTTCAGCTACAAAATTTCCTGTATTATCACAGGAAAAAATCCTGTTGCATAACTTCTTATCATTTTGTTATTTTATAGTACATGGGCAGATGGTATGAGATCATGAAGATTCCAGGCCCGTTCCAGTTGGGCGAGTGCTGCCAGGCCACTTACACTCTGAGTGACGGCATTGTCCTTGTTCGAAATGATGAGCTACTGTAAGTATTGATAGTACAATATGAATGAAATATAATTTGTTAATATTCTGAATATAACAATGGATTGATACTCAGAATATTCAGATTTTTGCACTTTCTTCTGAAATGGCTTAAATGAACCTAATATATTTTCTCTGAACATCCTCACAGTGCTAATGGCACTGTCAGCTTCATTGAGGGAACTGCCAAGATTGTAGATGCATCAGAGCCTGCCAAACTTGAAGTCAGCTTCTTTGAAGGTAAGTCTAAACAAATCTTTTTTTTTTAGCTGGTTTATTTGATTTTATTTCCAAATCTAATTTGAGTTATCCATGATGTTCTCTTTCAGATGCTCCTCCTGGCCCTTACTGGGTGCTGGCTACTGATTATGATGAGTACACCCTGATTTACTCGTGCTCTGATTTAGATGGTCTCTCTCACTCTGAGTTTTCCTGGATCTTGAGCAGAAAACGCACACTTCCCAAGGAGACCGTCTCTGAGCTGTTAGACATCCTCAATTCCCAAGGCATCAATACTGGTGTTTTTACTGAGACCGACCAGACACCGGAACTGTGCAGTGTGATGCCTTAATAAAGCCTTGAATAATGAGCAACTGTGAGATGTGTTGTGGTCTAATTTTCAGTTGACATAAAGTTAACCAATATTCAACTAGCTATTGAATCATTTTTTGTAGGCTATACTCTTGCAAGAAATGCATCCTTTCTAAAATTTTGCCAATAGTTTTATTTTAATGACATGCAAATGACATTAATACATCATCATTTGGAAAAGAAGTTTTACCTAAGATACAATGAAATGCTCTCAAAGGTAAACTTAACCTTCACCCAAAATTATTCTGTTTTAACTTCTGTTAACATAATTGCAAATCAAACAGAAACTATTTGTTTGTAGTGTAATCCTTTCAATTTTACTCAGAGAGAAAGTTTCCAGTCAGTCATATTTATAGAGCACATTTATAAACAACAGCTGTTGGCCAAAGCGCTGTACAAAGTGCAAACAAGTATCCATAAAACATGAAACCACAAATAAACAATACAATATCTCTACAGCCGCTTATGACCATATAAGCAGCAGTAAACAAGTGGGTTTTAAGAAACGATTTGAAATCAATTCATGAAGGTGCAGTATTTATGTAAGATGGCAGATTATTCCAATTGCTGAGTAGCGGCCACAGAAAAGGCACAATTTCCTTTTAATTTTGGACGTGTCCTTGGAACAGTCAGCTACTGGTTGACCTGAAATTTCTAAAAACAGTGGGCTGAAAGGAGATCAGAGATGTATGGAGGACCAGTCAATGCAATCCCTTATAAACAAACAACAGTGTTTTGAACTCAATACGATGTTTAACTGGAAGCCAATGGAGAGAGAACAATACTGGCGAAATTTGTCTTCTTTTCCTTGTTCCTGTCAGCAATACCAACATAGAAATACACAACCTCACTTTTCCAACATAGAAAGACACTAAATGGAACTTTTCTCGGAGTGGCCTGTGGGATCATCTACATTCCATGGTCTGCATTCCACAAATACTCTAAATTGAGCTCAAACAGTGCTCTGATCAGATCATTTATATTTCTTTGTGATATATGTTTGAGTTGTGCCGCTGTGAAATTGATAAGCTAGCGATGGATGCTTTGTAGTCCTTTGTCTCATGGGCTGATAACGACTATGTTGTGGAACAAGTGCTGAAGTGATAAACTGGGGCCAAGAAGAGAAGCCCACTTCATGACTGCCCAGTTTACACAGTGCTTAACAAGAAACATATTTTTATAAATCTATAAAATTATTAAAATGTCCAACAGGCTCTTGAGAAAGAAGCCTTACTGCTTTACTTACAGAAGATTTTTATCCATTGGTATCAATATTTGACATCTTTTGTGACTGATCACACAAAGTTTACAAGTTGCATTTGAAAAATAGCTAAATACGGTCTAAATAATAGCCACATGATGTCACAATATACAGGCATTTGCCGACACCTGTTGTGCTTCTCAATATCCCTCCTCGTCTCCTCGCTCCTCCGTCCTCCCTCCTATGACCCGGAAACCGATCGAGCTCAGCCATCTTGAAGGACATCTCAATTCTCTAATTGCACCGTGAGGAGTCGAGGATCGAGGAGGAGGAGGCTTCCTGAGGAGTCATAAGCGAGGATACACAGGTGCATCCTACGCGGAACTGGTATATTGACTAAACGTGACGCACGTGTCAATTCTCCTCCCCCTTCACATCGGTCACAATCATTTTAATTTATACTTTACCTTTGCAGTTTATATAAACCACACATCTCAGATATTTCAACAGACAGTATAGTCTATCTTTATTATTATTTATTATGAATTACCAAACTTCAACAACATAAGGGCAGATCCTTTTAGCGCTGCTGGTGACGCTCGAGTGATCAAGAATTCCAATGGATATAAAAAAAAGCTTTTATTCGATTCCTCTGTCCTCCTTTCCTTTCCTCGCTTCCTTCCCTCACGTCCTACAGGGGGTGGAGCTGAGACGCAAGGAAAGGAAGCAAGGAAAGGAGGATGCACAAATAAGAAATGAGAAGCACCCCTGTACCATTGCTGAGGGCAGAACGTTAGAAGAAGCAATACGAGTTAAACGAAGTGAAATGATTTCCGTGGATGTTAAAATCGTGCCGGAGGTTCAGTTAAATTGGGATTTGTCTATGGGTTCCCTCGCTCTAAAGTCTATGGGATTTTTCAATGGGTTTTTGCTAAATCGCCTGAAATAAAGTCTGTGGTGAACAAAACCTCTAAATATTTGCACGTTTTGATCTATGACATAGAACACACAGTTATAACCTGCTTGTGTTTTTAAAAAAAAAACTTTATTGTGTCTTTTTGTGTTTTTTAAAAACTTTATATAGGCTTAAAATGTATAAATTTTGGATTAACTTGTAAAGATTATCTTGATAGACAAAACGTGTAAGGGTCACAACTCTTTGTTAAACACAGATCTTATTTTTTGCGATTTTCCAAAAGTCTATGGGGAAAATGCATCCCAGATAGTACAAGTCTATTTGATGTAATATTTACATCTGGTGTTCAATGGGTGTATTGTTGGAAAAATAAATATAGAAATATAATTTGACACAAGAGGGCAGTATAGCCCTATTTATGGTTTTGAGTTTAAACTAAACCGTGACATCTACACGTTTTCCAAAGTGGACCAAGATTATTTCAATTCTTGTCGTGATACGGGTTGGGCACTGAAGATAGCACTGAACGTCTTGCCGACGTTGGCAATTGGAGGGCACCAGCGGCAAAGTATCGGGAGGGGATTTTCCCCTGCACAACAAAAAACTTTGGTGGGTAAACCATCGGCGGGCCGCGGGATGAATAGCCACTTTCATGCACAACTCCGGAGATCGGTGGAGGAACCGTGATGAACCATTTTGCCGATCCCGCTTCTATTTTTTTAAATAAATAATATCTGCGCAACCGTTGGTCCACATCAAGACCTTCACGCGCGTGCACACGTTTTTATGACGGTGCGCTATGCGCGTGAGTGATCTCAGCATCGTCTACACTACAGTCTACAGCAACGGACTCTGTGAGTATGTTTATCCTTTTCAAACACACCGTTTTCAGGCCAGTAAGTGTTTATTTTGTTTTATGTACTTATTTTTTCATTGAAAAATATAATTTTGTTAGAAAACGTCGAGTTTTCTGAGAAATGTTTACGATACGGATGACAGAGATTGGCGGCGGAGGATCAACAGTCATTTTCTAACTGTTGACTTTAATTATTAACTGACTGTTTTATGTTCTCGCATTAAATATTTTCAATTAGTTATTTTTGACAGTAGCCTATGTATTTTTAGACATGAGGGGAACTCGTTTTTCGTCAGTCTGAGGATAACCTAAAACAACCAGGCTAAACTAATAAACGGTCATAAAACTATGGACTGACTTTTTTTCCAAACAATCCTACATCTGTCCATTTATAATATTAACCCCTTACACTCAAGGGATTTTTAATTATTTTGTTTAAGTGACATATGCTTAAAATTAAAGCAGCTCTTTTGTTGTGCGTTTACCGTGAAAAGTAGACCTGTCAATCAAAGACCTAGTTTAGTACAAGCGCGCATGCCACTAGACAGTCATACAAAGAAGTGGTTATAGTAAAGTGATAGTAAGTGAAGACACACAGCTATTCATAAAAATAGAGCCTTAACCTTTGTTAAACAAAATAGAATGGTCTTTTCTGTTTTTTTCAGTGAGTGATTGATCTAGAAGTCATCCTACAGTTCTGAATTGCCATTTTCTTAACATACTGTTTTAGTCAATAAAGATAAATTGAGTGCACATTAATTCACAAAGGCATTTGCAATATATTTGACTCCTTTTCATGTTTCGTCTTTTTCTCAACAGGAGCTACATACACCCCAAAGGCTCTTTTCAGAGCCCAGGCCCATTTTGCACAGCGTCTTTGCCTTTGTACAGTAAGTATGTGTTTTAATTGACCTCAAAGACAACTGAAACACTATCTTTAACTAATCTAGTTAAAAGTTATTTTGCACATGATTTCCATTACACGAGAGTAGATGTTAAAACTTCATGCAGATTTGTACTCGGCTTTCGCCAAGATTAGCACAAACTAAGACGTAGCTTTATAGTAAACTATGCTTCTCCATCCATTTACACTTCTTTCCATATGTTGGTGTGACTCCCCTTCTGTCCGGCATTACGGCTGCAGTGTACTTGCCGCGTCAGCACACACGACGGCTGGAACTACAGTATGGTCTTCCCAGTGGACCAGCACCACATCCATCTGGATTGAGACGAGTAGGGGACATCTCTAGGGTCTTCACATATTGATACACACGTATGTAATAACTTTCCCCTGTTTGCTTGTCTTGATTATTGGCATCCTAAGATCCTAAAAAATGTGACCTTTACCTGTCTCTGCCTTTACTGTCTGTACTATTAATTTTGCATCAGGAAAGCCTATACCTTATAGTGGAGCGAGTGGACTAGTAGCAAAGGAATGGTTTACAGGTAGGCCAGGGCAGTAATGTAGTGGAAATATTTATCTTTGACCTAAATAAGGCTACAGGAGAACTCCATTGTCAACATCAGGTTAATGCTGAGTGCTGTAACGTTGCAAATTTTATGTTTATGTTGGTATAGATATTTGTCAACTGTCTATCACTGTCAATAAAAGGTATTTTTTGTCACTCAGCAAATATGATAGAGGCATGGCAAACTCAAATTTTTCTGGACACGATAATTTACATTTGCATGCTTGTTTATTTTCCTCGTCGTCTCTCTCTGTCTCTCTATACCAAAGAGACTGGATGACAAACTCCCGGTTCCTTAGCGTGAACTAGAGCTTAGATTCTCTGCCCGAGCAAGGACTTGACCCGACCTGGGCTGACACTATCCTCGGGTCGGGCCTTAGATCTAGAGACGTGCACTCCCAACGCAATAGAGTGCGGCGCTGCACTAGATTCGATGGCCGAGTGCAAGCGGTAATGCACTCACTCTGTGTGTGCGGGTTGCGGGAGAATAAACCGATTTGCGGTACTCCCGCAAACTAGCAATATTTATTTATAAAACATATAAAAACTAATAGATTTTTAGTCATCTGCAAGAACAACTAAAACAAAGTAGTAACGATTTACAGGCTAGAGTTTCTATTTATAACATGTTTGCATTATTGAGCGATGTAGCCAATCACATGTTGATTTCTTGAACGCCAATCAGAAGCATTTAAGATATACTTTCCTCACTGCTCAAAACAGACTTTTTTTATTCAGTGATGAATTCTGTATGCTGGCAAATCCTCTAATTATAACAAACAAAGTGTAGCCTAGATATTATATGAGATTCATTGTGCAGTCAGCTTCATTGGTAATAACAGAGATGTGTGAGATCATGATGAACTGTCAGCTTTTTTGGAATTATTAAGGGAGCCCATTCAGTCATGCCAGACAATGCACGCAGTAGCTGCTTGCTTTATGTTAAATTAACAGTGGGTAACAGTGTGTTAATGTTTTAATAACAAATAATTTAGGGTATGGTCGGGTTTTGTTTACAACCATTTTATTTGTATTTTGGCTATTTATTCAAGTGCATTTTCTGTTAACCGGGACATTGCTTTTATTGTTTTTTGGTTGTTTTGTTCATTTATTTTGTATATTTAAAATGTTTTCCAATTTCAGTGAGCTTCATATGTTTTTTGACTTTTTGATCATCCTCTTTGTTTCACACAGAGTATGTCACCCATGTCATATTTCTCTCTGTTCGATGTGATCAATATGATAACTAATCTTTGTAAAAACGTTTCATTTACAGACCATTGCAACTTGGATCACCATCACCACCACCATCCCCTGCATCAGACACCCTAAATCGTGCCCTTCATCAGACACCCTACAGTAAATGCACCACAAACAACACAGGCAAAGAAGAAGAAAACGCACGACAAATCTCCTCCAGCCCATCCCACATCATCGTATAGTAAAGGTAAGTGTCCCCTCTGTAGTAAACTGCATCAGGTCCCTAAACTCAAGTAGACACAGTGTACTGCACAGGTCCAGCGCATACCATAGTTTGGTGTTCCAGATATGATTTTGGAGTTTATATTGGTAGTGTGATAAGTTAGCCAAGGTTTTCTGTCTTTCCAAGAGGCCGCAGTTAATATTCAAGAAGGAGGACTGGAGGACTGATATGGAAGCACATGGGTAGCAATATTCAATTTGAAATGTAATATGCAAAATGACAATGCAATATGTAAAATGGCATTGCATTGTGTATTTAAATTTATATTTTACATTCTAGCAACGTTTGTTGCAAAATGAAAATGAAATTACATAATTTACATTTGCCATTTCATACACTAGTTTTAATATGCATATTGAAATGCTTTATAAGTGTCAAAATGAAAATGAAAATGAATTACAGAAATGATTAGATGTGTAACATGTTCAAGCAAAAACTGTGGCAAATTTAATGATCATTCAAATGTTACTTTTCTTAATTGCGTTTGCACTCACAGTCAAGACACTTGAATGAAATTAATCAAATTAAATCATGAAATTAATTTTCATTCAAATTGAATATTGCTACCCATGTGCTTCCATAGACTGAAGGCTTTCCTGACTGTAAGCTATTTAAGACGCAAACAAAGAACACACTGACACACACTCGCAAACACACACACAAACACATATAGAGCACAGCACAGTTCTATGCAAAGTGGGGAATGACAGAAAAAGTTTGAGAACCACTGATGTGGAGTGACACTGGGTTAGCTCTGTTATTTTGACATGGGTTAAGATGAGTTGCTGCTGATAGAAATGTGTGGCAATTATTACTCAGCTCACTGACATTAGTTTATATAATTGTGATAAACTTGACTTACTGTTCACTCCAATAATTTGGTTTTTCTCTATTTTCTAGTGACGCCGCCGGATAATAATGACGGCCTGTGTGCTTTGCAGCCTTTTCTAGGGATCCTTCAGAGGACTAACAATGGTACGATATTTTATATGTAATGTATGCTACTGCACTTCTTACTCAGAACATCAGACTAAATTAGTAAAAGTATAAATTTGCTTTATTTATTTTTTATTTTGTTTCGTTTAGGTGCTGTGTTAAGAAATCCTACCCAACAAAATTCCACTGAGGCAGATGTAGAGATGACTGCGAGAAACTGGCTGCGGCTGAGGAGGGACAGGAAGCAAGAGGGCGAGCATCTTAAAGTGAAATAATTGATTGGACTGATTTTTCCTGTTTACCTATTTTGGAGGGAATTTCTTTTTGTTGTTGTTGTACTTTTCTATGTGTGATTTGATGAGTGTTAAAATAAATGATACTGCTTTTGCAAAAACAAAAGTAAAAAATAAATGTTCAAGGTCATCTTCCGGTGCTCTCATTTTTATTATTTATCCTGGAAAACTCCTAGCTTAATTTGCATGACCATCAAACTTAATTTTAATATCACTGATCCATTCATTTTTTATGTTAGACTGACATTTCCCAGGTAGTCAGACTGTGTTTGAAATAGGCTACACCCTACACAAACAATCACTAACTTTCAATTTAACTTTCACTTCAATTTCATTTCAATTTAATTGCAATTGTCAAAATTGTTAGGGAAGAAATGTTACGATTAACAAATCATATTGTTATTGATTGTTGATAGACAATAGGCAACCTGTGTCCTTGGAACAATCTGACAGCAGTTAGCCTAAACAAATCAATAATTAGACATAACGGTGGGATCCTACTAGAGCGGCGAAAAACATTCAGAAGCCTCGTTACCTTTGACTTAACACCGGAACAGCTGATTTTCAAGCATGCTGTGCCCTTTCCAGCGATGCAGACGAAAATCAGCTGTTCCAGTATTAAGTCAAAGGGAGCGAGGCAGGCGTCTGAATGTTTTCCCTGCTCTAGTGGGATCGCGCTGAATAGGTCATAATAATTATATCGGGTATACGTTGGCTCACGGTCGGCGATCATGTCGGGTATACGTTGGCTCGCGGTCGGCGATCGTTCTAAAACCACCGTCTTCCCAATGTCTTGCCGATTAGCTACCGATCTCCATAAGACATCTTACCGAGGCACTTTATGTCGGGCAGCCACGCGCGCCCCAACGTCGGCACGATCTAATTTGTTGTCTGGGGGAGTTCCCGTTGCTAAGCAATGGAACTAGGTCGAGTATTTAAAAGTTTATGGTTAACACGGTTAACGTGGTTTAACGTCGATGTAATACGTTGTTTTTAGCGTTTCTTTGTTTAAACGAGGAGCTGGGGGGACGCCGGAAAAATAGACATTTTACTCATTTGGCTGCTTCATTAAAAACGTGACATTTAGACGTTTTCTTCGGCGTGGATCCATGAATCATTTTCACCTTGAAAATAATAAATGGTTTTTGCAGTTTAAATAGACCATTTCTCAGTGATCGTCAATAAAACAAAATTCCATTTTTCTCAGTTTAATGAAAACCAATAGGTATAGTTTAGATCTGGAAGACGTATTTTAAAGAGTGTTTGCTCATCTGCAATATACGTCTAGGACGTCTTCTTTCAGATGTCAAATATGTTTAGAAGATGTCAGTTTAACATGCATTCTAAATCATTACATCTTAAAGACATCTTCTAAACGTCTATTTGACATCTGACAGGGACGTCCTAGACGTATTGCAGATGAGCAAGCACTCTTTAAAATACGTCTTCCAGATGTAAATATTACATCAAATAGACTTGTGCTATCTGGGATAGCTTTTCGATCGGAAAACCCATTTGCGCCGCTATAGCTTCCGAGTTGTTCTACAAAGTGACGTCATCACTTCGGCACTCTATGGAGTGTACGTCACCGAAAGTAACAGATATGAGCTGCATTTTATTGATCATCGGCTAATTTCAAAATCAGCAAAGCCCTGGTAAGACCATTTCTTTTCTTTACTTTTAATGAAAATTGTAGTGTTAAGCGTCTGCGACTTATGCCGAGTTCAGACTGCACGATTTTCAAAGTAGTTTGGTCGCTGTTCTTTTCACACTGCATGACTATCTTGGCCAGCAGCATTCAGTCGCTGCTGTGTTCACTCTACATGATGGATCGGCGACAGAAGGTTTTACTCTACATGACTTTTCAACAGGAAAAATCGCCAAAAACTCTGTCTAGCACGCTACGAACTATACGTTTCACAACAAACACATGTGAGATGTGACCTTTTACTGTGGATGTGACAAGGAAACAACCCCACACCACACAAACAAGACCAAAGTTCTCACGTAGGACTTTTTTCTTTTTCAACCCAGTTGTGATACAGCTCAAATAAAACGTCAAACAGACACGGGTGCTCCTGACAAATTTCTACTAATTTTTCTTCCATTTCTTGGGTCCAAAAATAGACCGAGAAAAAGCCTTTTTTTTTTTTATATGATGATTTTCTGATATGTGATCTATAACTCCTCCCCGAACTCCCCGCTGCTCTGTATCTGGTTCTCTCATTGGCTGTCGGTAATCGCCGATGTAGTTTTCAGTCAGAACACTTTTCACACAGCAGGACTTTGAATTGCAGACAGGTCCAGATGTTTAGCAAGCCAAATATCTCACAGGCGTCGGCGACTTGTCGGCGATTCTCTCAGATCGCGTCTTTGCTCATTCACACTGCGTGATTGTAACTCGCATCAACTAGCGCTTTACGCCTCTTTTTTACCTGTGTTGGACGCATCTGTCGAGATGACTTTTCGGCGAGATACAGTTCCCATAGTCACTCCTCGCTGATACCATTCGGCCAACTGGTCGAATGGTAGCGAACTGGTCCGGCCTTGGTGGGACTAACACACTATTACCCCATTTGCCGGGCAAGCGTGTGCACGCGGTAGCTTTCTTGTAACGTAAAGAAAGCTAGCCGCGGTTGGCATAGCTGTCAGCGGCGCGTCCCCCATTCAGCACGACGGCAATGCGACTCGTGAGCAGCAGTTGCGCGTCGGTGAGAGGGGTCAGCTTTAAACGCTTCGAGTCGAGCCCGCAGGGTCGACAACAGAAGCTCTTCGCAGAGGTCACATCCGCCTTTGGTGAGAGCGAGCTCTGCGTGTTCCAGTCCCAGGCAGAGATTGCAGAAGAGATGGCGGTCTCCGGTGCTGAGAGGGGCGTGGCATGAGCCGCCGGTGGTGCGAGGCATATTTAAAAAGACACTCGCTTGATCTTTTGTGAAGTTCACTTGGAACTTATGCTCTAAAAAGGATACGTCAACCGGATGGCATAGCTCGCAGGATGGCTGAAGGTGGTGAAGACTGCCGGCTTGTTCAGGCACTGTCCAGGCTCGCTACAGGCCCCTCAATGGCAAGGTGGCATCTGCAGTTCAGAGATGCGAAGAGCTTCGCTGAAGAGATGAAAATCAGGGATGCGGCCTACAAACCGCACTTATATACACTCTAGCCATGCCCATTCTGGCAAGCTATGATGCAATGACGGTGTGAGTGCCTCTAATTGGACGCGAGTTCACTCGAGTTTGTCTATAGGCTGCAGCAGTTTGCCACAGAGCAACCAATGAGCTTGCTTGCTAGCCCGCTCAAGGCCTGCAGCTGCTGCACTGCGTTGATAATGGATACAAAAATTAAGGATAATGTTTTGGCTTCAATATCTCAGAAAAGATGAATCTTTCCCACGTAAGCTAGCTTATGCAATTTGAGAGAACCTCTCATGAGAGAAAGGTATTTTCGTTTTATAATTACAAATGAATTACAGATTATCCAGAGATCCCCTGACCCCATAACACCTCCTGAAGTGGTTTGAGTGATCGGATTCAAATCCGTCTCAAATGAGTTTAGGAGGGCATTTACGCCCCCTAAGTGTCACGGTGGAGAAGGGTGTCGGATTGATTCGAAGCCTCGCCCTCGACACATCATGGCACATTTCGTTTGGTTCAACAACTGTTTCATTGCTTCACAAAGCCTCGATCTGCCCACCACAACCAGGCAAGTATGAGGGTGTGGGGGGATGCTGAAAAACTGTCACTGTCAACTGTCAAGGAACATTGGTGTGTCAAATGAATAGGTCTCCAAGCTTCTTCTTCTTCTGGCTTTCCGGCAGACTAGATGCCTACGGCATGTTGCTGCCTCTCACAGTTCAGTCTTGGTATCGTTTTATGGCACCACCATTCTCAGAGGGCTAATCCTGTTGCAGTTATAAAGTCCATGACTGCTTCCACTATCCTCGATTGGTTCTCATGAGGATTTAAAAAGGTCTCCAAGCTGATTGGATAGATATGTTGATAACTGATTGTCGACAGCTGGTTGGAATAATGTGCTAATTGGATCAATTATTTGAACATGCTGCTACCAAACTTTGTTGATAATAGGCTACATTTCTTATGGCTAAAATGTGCTTACGTGACAGAAATGGGACATAGTTTATCGCATTCACACAAATTAAATCTTTTATGTGTTGTGTTCTGTCACAAAATTAATGATTTTATTAATTCTTGTATAAAATGTACAATCATGTAAAATAAGCAAAATAATAGGACATTAAAATACTGAGGGATTGACACATGGATTCTCGGGACACCCTTTGAGTTTTATTTTAAAGATTTAAGTTTCAAAGATGTGGAAAGCGTGACTCGTTGATCACCTTCTTCTGTGAAGTTCAACTGAAGGTGTGTTTACTTAACCTTCAACATCTGTGTGAGCAGATGCCCAGATTCCCCAAACCTGTTCTAATGAGGTTTTTTTAAGTTGAAGGGGGGTGGAGTTAGTGATATAACCAAAAGATGTAAAGGTCTATATATACTAAACTTTGTCACTGTTCTTTACCTTCTACTCTTGAGTCCAAACAGGTAAGGTGATTGCTTTGCCAACCTTTAATTAACATTTCTTGTTATCCTCATTAAGTATGTGTTTTTGTTTTTTCAGGTTCAAGCTGAAAGAATGCAGGCTCTTCAGGTTCTGTCTCTGACTTTTCTGTCCGTGCTAGCGGTCAGTGCTCAGTCCATCAGCTCTGGAAAATGTCCAGAACCTCCTGTCCAACAAAACTTTGATCCTGCTAGGGTAAACTTTTGCTTATACACTGTCAAAAATCCACCTAAATAATTAAAGGGATAGTTTTAGCTTACCTCAAGGGCATCCAAGATGTAGGTTTCTTTGTTTCCGCAGTATTTTCAATTTTGATATTTTTCGGTCAAACCGTTGTTGTCTATCAGTCATATAATGGAGGTTTAGGGGGTCAAAATGAAACATGATTTAATGACTCGTAAATGTAAGTACACATTGATGGCCTAAGACGCAAAACGAGCGGTTTGTGTGTTGGACATGGCTGTGGTTACACAAGGTAAAAAGAAAAACGATATAAATACTGTTCGTTTTCTCACACAAACCGCTCGTTTCGTGTCTTAGGCCATCAATGTGTACTTACATTTACGAGTTCATATCAAAAATTAATTTCAAAGTGAACTATCCCTTTAAGGTCAGCTGCTGGCTATTAACTTGGTTGTACAAGTAATTTCAACTTATAAAAATAAATTGAGTTGAATCTCATATAACTTACAAAAAAGTTAAAATTTCCTTAATTATTTTGATGAGTTAAAGTTATCATGACTTATTGATTATAATTTATTATTTTTATTTATTTATTATTTTGTAAATGTTTCTCAATCTGTATATTTACTTTTTTAGTATCAGGAGCAAAAATTATACTACAATAATTATGACCACTTTACTGCACTAAAGCCAAGAGGAATACAAAATAAATCCCATATTGATAACAAAAATTAAATAGCAGAAATGGTAGAATGGTATTTGTTCATATGAAACTTAATTTTCAGCTTCAAAATTACCTGTATAATCACAGGAAAAAAATCCTTTTGCATAACTTATCATTTTGTTATTTTATAGTACATGGGCAGATGGTATGAGATCATGAAGATTCCAGCCCGGTTCCAGTTGGGCGAGTGCTGCCAGGCCGCTTACACTCTGAGTGACGGCATTGTCCTTGTTCGAAATGAACAGTTACTGTAAGTATTGATGAGAAAATAGTGCAATATAAATAAAATAACATACATTTGTTAATATTCTGAATATATTGAGTATGATAATAAATAAATAATAAATAACATGGATTCTGATATTCAGAATATTCAGAGTTTTGCACTTTCTTATAAAATGGTTTAAATGAACCTAATATATTTTCTCTGAACATCCTCACAGTGCTAATGACACTTATAGCTTCATTGAGGGAACTGCCAAGATTGTAGATGCATCAGAGCCTGCCAAACTTGAAGTCAGCTTCTTTGAAGGTAAGTCTAAACAAATCTTTTTTTTAGCTGGTTTATTTGATTTTATTTTCAAATCTTTGATTTGAGTTATCCATGATGTTCTCTTTCAGATGCTCCTCCTGGCCCTTACTGGGTGCTGGCTACTGATTATGATGAGTACGCACTGGTTTACTCGTGCTCTGATTTCGCCGGTCTCTTTCACTCCGAGTTTTCCTGGATCTTGAGCAGAAAACGCACACTTCCCAAGGAGACCGTCTCTGAGCTGTTAGACATCCTCAATTCCCAAGGCATCAATACTGATGTTTTTACTGAGACCGACCAGACACCGGAACTGTGCAGTGTGATGCCTTAATACAGACTTGAATAATGAGCTACTGTGAGATGTGTTGTGGTCTAATTACTTTTCATTGACATTTAAGTTAACCTATATTCAACTAGCTATTGAATCATTTTTTAGGCTATACTCTTGCAAGAAATGCATCCTTTGCCAAAAGTTAAACAGGTATCCATAAAACCACAAATAAACAATGCACAAAACAATGCAATACCATTACAGCCGCTTATGACCATAAGCAATAGTAAATAAGTGGGTTTTAAGCAATGATTTAAAATCAATGTATGAAGGTGCAGACTTTATGTAAGATGGCAGATTGTTCCACAGCTGGGAAGCGGCCACAGAAAAGGCACGATCTCCTTTCAATTTTAGACGTGTCCTCGGAGTCAGCTGTTACTACTGGTTGACCTGAGATTTCTAAAAACATTATGGTGGGCTGAAAGGAGATCAAAGATTTCTAGAGGACCCAGTCCATGCAATTCCTTATAAATAAACCGCAAACGGGAAATCCTTTTTACTGTCCGCGTTTAGATTTCGGCAAATCAGTTTGGGCAAATCCAAAAAACGTGATTATTGTTCATGAGTCAAACACCCACCCACGGACGAAATCATGCAATCTACCACGAGGGAATAATAAACTGATGCGATTTGCTTTAATGATGAATTTACATCTCATTGCTCATCTGTCTGATCAAACGCTTCACTGCACAAGTGGTTACACTTCTTCATAGCTTTTATTTGTATTTCTTAATCAAGTCTCAATCAACCAATTAACTATTTTTTGTGGGATATGAGCACTGA
Source organism: Pimephales promelas (assembly GCF_016745375.1). The sequence goes on from NW_024121732.1 coordinate 1,800,884, forward strand.
TTTAACTGAGGAACTTTCTATTGTCCCTCTTCTCAAAGTCCTGTATGTTACTATTGTATAAGCTACGCATGGGCCCATTAGGAGCAAGGGAAGGGGGTACCCATATGAAAAAAAAAACAGCATGGTTCAAATACAGCAACCATATATCTTTCTTACTTAAATTGGCCAGAATTACCTTATGTGTTTCATGTAAGACCAATACATGTCCTATTCAAAATCAGACCGATTATGGCCCCTTTCATACTAAATAGATACTTATAGGGGATTTTTGTGTCATATATGAATACTGTAAAAGTCTTATATGAGTTGTACATGACAAAAGTATGGAATGGTGTGGTAGAAAACACACAATATTCATATACAAATCATTTAAAGTTCTTATATTGAATCATATGAGTTTTACATGACAAACATATGCAATGGTATATGGTTTTATTAGAAAACAACTCAAATTCATATACAAATCATTTAAAGTTCTTATATTGAATCATATGCTAGTCAAATTAAAGTCATATTGGATTTATACACATTTTGTGTCATTTTCTTATACTTGTTATAAAAAGTGTGTCATACAGATTTCATGTTTAGATGACCAACATGACTTATATGAAGTTTGCAAATTTGGAAATTGTACAATACAGAATTTTGTTCATTGTAAAGTAAAAAAAAAGGCAAAATTCAAACAGTGGTTTTAACAAACTATTGATTTTATTAACAAACAAGCCCCTTTACATCATAGGTTAACCTTTAAAATAAACAATAAATGCACAATATAGGCATTTCTGTCAAATGGTCTGTGATACTTCAAATCCTGAACATGTCAGTGAATGTAAGTCCTGTGTCAGTGAAGTTGATTCAGTACCTGCTTCGACTCTGCAACAGTACAGCAGTGCTCGAGTCAACAACATTCAACAGATGAAGAACAGTTCTAGGATACGAGCGGATCAGTCGCAGGGTACAAGTGGATCAGTTGTGTCCAGTTGCTAACAGTATATAGAGTTTCATAGAGCAGGAACGGCTGTGCAGATCCAACTTTCTCGAAAAATCCTGGAGTGCTGGTTCTCTAGACAACACAACACAAAACCAGATCGATCACAATTACTACAATTTGTGTCACACAAGAAACTATTTTGGTAAGACAAGAATTTACTCATTTCCAAGTAAATTAAAGACTTCATTCATCCAAAAATGTTAATTCTGTCATTAATTATTAACCCACATGTTGTTCCAAACCAGATCTTTGTTCATCTTCGGAACACATAACGAAGTTATTTTTAATGAAATTTTTAATGAAGACATTTCTGTCCCTCCATTGACAGCCTATTCAACTACCATTTCCAAAGCCACAGAAAGGAAATCTAAAGTCAAAACCATGTCCTTAGTGGTAAACTTGAGGAACGCCCATCAAAGTACAAATGTGGGGAGGCGTCGCGACAGTCGTGTCGCAAAAGTGGATCTCTACCGTCAGTCAATGCAAAGACATGTTACGCGCATAAAAAATACTGTTGAAAAATTTTTAACTTTGCCGTCAATTTGCGCAATACTAAAAAAAAATGAGCCTGCCTGCGACGCACGAATGGATTCAAAGTGTTCAAGCCTATACATATGAACACAGCATAATGATGTACCTTTATGATCTCAAACTCAATTCCTGGAGGGCCACAGCTCTGCACAGTTTAGCTCCAACTCACACCTCGTGTAAAGAAGTTTCTAGCAATCCTGAAGGCCTTGATTAGCTCAATGGATCTGGATCAGGTGTGTTTGATTAGGTTTGGAGCAAAACTATGCAGACATGTGGCTCTCCGGGAATTGAGTTTGAGATCACTGCTTTATTGAGAATGATGAGTTGACGTCATTTTACATTTTACAGTTGAAAGAAATTCTTACATGTTTGGAACAACATGAGGGTGAGTAATTAATGACAGAATTTCCATTTTGGGTGACTAACCCTTTAAGAATAAATTTAGACACCCACCTTAAGAAATCTCCCTAGTCAGCCGCCGGAAGAATCTGCGTTCCCTTCTTGTGGCTGTGATGTTGGACAGGTGATAGGCAGATATTTTCCAGTCAGTAGAGTATAAAATTAAACTTTTTTTTGGAGGGTTACAGCGATTTAACAAAGTTGCATCAAACATGTTTCTAGAACAGTGAATAAAATGTTGAAAATTGGCCAGAATATATTTTTGTATATGTGACAAACTCTGGTGGTGATATGCACAAGAATACCTTAAGGAAAGTTTTATGTTTGTACAGGTTAAGAATAGTATTTTATTTTATTTTTTTATTTAGAAAACTTTAAAGGGAAATGCAAAGACATGATAATTTACTCTGATGAAGATATCCATGTCTTTCTTTCTTCAGTCGAAAATAAATTAAGGTTTTTGAGGAAAACATTTTAGGATTTTTCTACACAGACTTCAATGGTAACCAAAAATTCAAATTTTCTAAGAAGGTTCAAATGTCCATCTCAATGTAGCTTCAAAGTCTCGACAGTATATGACATGTATGATTAAAATATATATATTAATATTATGCAATTTATATGGATTTTGCAGCATATATGTCCCTGATAATATTCTGTTGGAACATATAATCACAGGTGTTTTTAGCAAACCTTTTCCATATGGTTCCCCCAACACGTGTCTTTCATATGGACCATATCCTCACGTGTTGTGTGTTTTGCATGTTGCAGGTGTTTGTATAATGTTGCCCCTTTTCCCCTAGATGGGGTGTAACATTGTAATAACTCAAACAACACTAGTGTGATAAGATCATATGATGTGGGGCTCAACCTTCAATTGAGGACACAAGTTTCATAACTAAAGGATGAATGGAAAAACATTGGAATAACTTAATGGATATAATGTGATTAACTAAAAAAAAAATATATAGTTTTATTGATATATTGGCCAATTTTTTATTTTTTTATTTAAATATATCGGGTAACCAACTAAACCATTATTTTCAAAGTTTTGAACCTTTATTAAAGACTAAAAAGTCCAAAATGTTTAAACATCAAGGGTGTAATTTAATTCTAGAAAAGGAAAAACAATATTTACCCTGAAGGTGAACATAACATAAAATCCAAATTCATGGAGTAATGAGAATAAAGTTATAAGACTTGAAAGCAAAGTGCTTTATCCTAAACCAACATAAATAAATTGTAAAACTATAACGCTTGATGGATTCAGGCAGTTTCTTCAGGAAAACGTAAATCACAGATGTGCACAATGATGGTGCTGAATTACATTTTAAATGATAAATTGCTACCCTTTTATATATATATTTATATATATATATGTATATATATTTTTTTTTCTTATATAAAATGTACAATCGTTTAAAATAAGCTAAATAATTGGTCATTAAAATACTGATTGACACATTAATTCTTTTGGAAACCTTTTGAGTTTCATTTTAAAGCTTTAGTTTCAAAGATGTGGAAAGCTATACCCGTGATTCGTTGATCACCTTCTTCTGTGAAGTTCAACTCAAGGTGTGTTTACTTAACCTTCAACATCTGTTTGAGCAGATGCCCAGGTTCCCCAAACCTGTTCTAATGAGGGTTTTTTTTTAAGTTGAAGGGGGTGGAGTTAGTGATATAACCAAAAGATGTAAAGGTCTATATATACTAAACTTTGTCACTGTTCTTTACCTTCCACTCTTGAGTCCAAACAGGTAATATGGTTGCTTTGAGTCTACAACTGTCCAACCTTTAATTAACATTTCTTGTTATCCTCATTAAGTATGTGTTTTTGTTTTTTCAGGTTCAAGCTGAAAGAATGCAGGCTCTTCAGGTTCTGTCTCTGACTTTTCTGTCCGTGCTAGCGGTCAGTGCTCAGTCCATCAGCTCTGGAAAATGTCCAGAACCTCCTGTCCAACAAAACTTTGATCCTGCTAGGGTAAACTTTTGCTTATACACTGTCAAAAATCCACCTGAATACTTGAGATTAGCTGCTGGCTGTTAACTTGATTGTACAACTAATTTCAACTTTAATTACATTAAACAGACGATTAAAAAATTTGAGTTGAATCTTATATAACTTATAAAAAAATATTTTGATGAGTTAAAGCATAATATACCAAGTCTTATTAATCATTTGTTTTTTTTCTTTCTTTATTTATTTATTTATTTTTTACTTTGTTAATGTTTCTTAATCTTTATATTTACATTTTTAGTATCAGGAACATCGTTATGAACCACTTTGTCAACATAAAATAAATCCCATATTGATAGCACACAAAAAAACAACAACAAATGTAGCAGAAATAGTAAAATATTAGTATTTGTTCATATGAAACTTCATTTTCAGCTTCAAAATTTCCTGTATTATCACAGGAAAAAATCCTGTTGCAAAACTTTTTTTTTTTTTTTTTTTTTAACTTTTTAACATAATTTTGTTATTTTATAGTACATGGGCAGATGGCATGAGATCATGAAGATTCCAGCCCCGTTCCAGTTGGGCGAGTGCTGCCAGGCCACTTACACTCTGAGTGACGGCATTGTCCTTGTTCGAAATGATGAGCTACTGTAAGTATTGATGAGAAAATAGTACAATATAGGCTAAATAAAATATAATTTGTTAATATTCAGAATATAACTAAAATATCAAATCAAATAAAATGGATTCTGATCTTATGGAAAAAATGTAATGATAATCCATAGATTTCATTTATTTTCTCTGTACATCCTCACAGTGCTAATGGCACTGTCAACTTCATTGAGGGAACTGCCAAGATTGTAGATGCATCAGAGCCTGCCAAACTTGAAGTCAGCTTCTTTGAAGGTAATCTTTTTTTTTCAGAATGATTTATTTGATTTTATTTCCGAATCTTTGATTTGAGTTATCCATGATGTTCTCTTTCAGGTGCACCCGATGCCCCCTACTGGGTGCTGGCTACTGATTATGATGAGTACACCCTGGTTTACTCGTGCTCTGATTTCGCCGGTCTCTTTCACGCTGAGTTTTCCTGGATCATGAGCAGAACACGCACACTTCCCAAGGAGACCGTCTCTGAGCTGTTAGACATCCTCAATTCCCAAGGCATCAATACTGATGTTTTTACTGAGACCGACCAGACACCGGAACTGTGCAGTGTGATGCCTTAATACAGACTTGAATAATGAGCTGAGATGTGTTGTGGTCTAAATATTTCTTACATTATTGTTTTTCAGTAATATTCCCACAACATATTTAATTGGTGGTCTGTGGCATGAGAATGTGAATAATTATTTTCTGAATCGTAGGTCACAATGTAAACTAAAGCTTTTAGTTTAATTTATCCATTGCTGATGCAACTTTTCTTTCTTAAAACAGTTGAATGCTATCTAGGAAATATCTATGTGTACAGTGTGCTAAATCAAAGACTTTGGATAAAGACAAAATATCAAAACGCTGCCTTTTGACATTTGTTTTGCTAAAGGTTTTGTTATAAGATATTCTTGCCATTTGTTTGCATAATAAGTACCTGTTATTTAGCCTAAAACATTTGCTTTTTGACAAACTATACAGTAAGGTAATAACTTCTATGCATTTCAGCTGACATTATAAAGTTGACCAATATTCAACTTGCTATTGAAGAATTTTGAAGGCTATACTCTTGCAAGTAAAATTTTGCAAAGTATTTTAATGATGAACTATTAAAAACCAGCTCACTGTAAATGCAAACAAATAACATTCACTGACTCAACAACTCTGATTAGTTGCACTATTTGTTCTGACCGGAGCGGAAGAAGATTAGCACAACAATTGCGTATTTCCGGTCACAAATACGGAAGATGTGAGAAAGGTCTATAAGGGAGTAACTCACTTATTCACTCATACTCATTTAGTCAACTTATCATTGCAGACTGCAGTTACTAATTGTGGAATTAGACGAAGTTATTCATCCAAAATTCTAGGCTTTAACAGCATCTAAGACAATAGCCTATGATTCTCAACATGCACAGTTTCAGCTAGCATTTCTCTAAATAGCAAAATAACACTAAAATAAACATCAAACATTATTCAGTCTTTGCAATCAAATCATTTGCATAGATAAAATCAATTTATAAATTGTTCTTGTTTTGAATTATATGAAGACAGATGATCTTTTCTAAATGGCCACATTTATAGCCCTTGATATAGCCGATCTATAAAGTCGTTTTCTGAAACTTTTAGTTGGGCTCAAATGAAAGGACAAAGACATTTAATGAGAAAACGTTTCATGACCCTTTAAGGACAAGGGGCTGTTTTAGATGCAAACGCTAGCAAACCTATGTGAAGCATAGCTACTAGCCTAATTAAGGCCTACCGTACAATACAGACAAAATACATTCACGTGAGTAAATTGCCTGACTGCTCATTAGGGCACGAGAAGGTAGGGCTATCAAAGGTTATCTCATCTTGTCAACACATGCATAAAAACATTCTGCCAGACAGTATGGATGTTGATGACAGATACATTTACAAACAAAATACATTTTCCACGTCAACCTTTGGTATTTACCATTACCATAGCACGTGAAGGCACCATTACTGCCATAGCATGGATATCCTTCAAAATCACAAGTAAGATGAGGTTTGAATGTCCTCCTTCTCTTTTAGTCAAGTCACCTTTATTTATATAATGCTTTTTACAATACAGATTGTATCAAAGCAGCTTCACAGTGATAACATGAAAATAATACAACGCAGATCAATAATATTGTTGAATATTAAACGTCCCCAACTGCAAGCCAAAAGCCAAGGCAACAGTGGCAAGGAACCAAAACTCCATCAGGTGACTGAATGGAGAAAAAAACTTTGGGAGAACCCAGGCTCAGTGGGGGGCCAGTTCTCCTCTGGCCAACGAAAGAACAGTGTGATACGGGCAGCATTACAAAACAAATTGGATAGAAACATTAAGAGTATTTGTCCATTTCAGTCTGTTTGGAAGACAAAGTAATCACACCAGCTTGGAGACGAGATGTTGAGGATTACATTTACACAGGATAAGTTAAAGGCTACATATCATGCTTTTAAATCATTCATTTTTACATATAAATCATACATTTGTGGTCTATAAAGCATAACTGCAATGCTTGGGTCTGAATTCCTCATTATTATAGCTCCACAGGTCCCTTTTCTACCCCTTTTCTGATATGCGTCTGTGAGCAACCCATTTTGAAGCGGCCTCTTTAAATTAAAAGAAGATGTGTCATACTCATAATGTATTATTATGAAACTAAAACAGGATATCCATCTGTCTAAAAGACATCTTAGTTCATAGTGCAGGTAACAGTATGCTAATAACGGTATGTCCTGTAGGCAGAGGTCACAGGTCTTTTGTATTTGGCATGTATGGTTACACTTTGTGTTTATTTATCAGATGTTTGTTTATTTATCTGTTTAATTTCAATGGAGAGTTCCCTTATCCTTTACCATAATTTGGACTTCACAAAACAGAGTTGTTTTGGGGTTAAACCCCTCGTTATCCCTTTGCCCCACTGTGACTCTATAATACAGTGCACAAACAAGCTGGGCAGAAATCCCTCTTAAAAAGCTTACTCCACATAGATTCTTAAATTAGTGGTTTACATGTCTTAATACTCTGCTCTTTCAAAGTTTAAGCACTTTATTCGTGATTCTCTCTTTTTGGCTGATATGAGTCCAAGTGCCACGTTTTCATCTTATCATGCAAACACACCCAACTGACAACCAACAAGAACATCTGATGTTTGAATTATGTTGTGTGTTGAGTGTTACGTTTATTTTTCAAGCACACCAAATTATGATTCATTGCAGTCCACACTGCAAATCATCTGACTCAGTTTTGAGTAGATAAAAAAAAACAGTAATTCAGTGACATTTCACACAGTAAAATCACTCATTCTTAAGGTGAATATATTGTTTAATTTTTTGCCAAATTGTTTTGTAGTTATTTGGATTTTTAAAACAATGTAGAAATTTAAGTTCATCCAAAAAGATTGAGATAATTTGTGATTATATTTGAGAGAATTTGTCTTTTAAAAGTGAAAAAATGCTAAAGATCTAGGTTCATTCAGAATTTTATTGTAGATATTGTTTGTAGTGTTTAGTCAAACCTGACTTGTACAAAATATATCTTTTTAAATTAGCATTGATTAGACTTAATTTGTCTTTTTATGTGTGAAAAAAATCTGATTTTTGTGTTGAATTTAGAGTCACAATCATTTTTATAAATAATATTTCACAGAACTTCATAATGGAAAAACTTTTTTTCCTTTTTTTTCTTTTTGTCAGTAAAATGTTTTCATTTATGTGCTCACCAAGCCTGCACATATATATATATATATATAATTAAAAAACTGCAATATGGTGAAATATAATCACCATATAAAATAATCTATTTTAAAGTATTTAAAGATGTAATTTATTCTGACGAAAAACTGAATTTTAAGCATCATTACTCCAGTCTTTAGTCACATGATTCTTCAGAAATCATTCTAATATGCTGATTTGATGCTCAAGAAACATTTTAAGAAACAAATAAGGCACTTAACTTTTGTGGAAACTGTCATATTTTCAAGAATCTTTCATAAACAGAAAGTTCAAAAGAACAGCCCATTTGAAACTAAAATCTTTGTAACATTATAAATGTCTTTACTAAATAAATGCATCAATTTCTGACCCCAAACTTTTTTTAAATAGTCTACATTGTATATTGTAATTTTCACAGCCTCAGGTTTAAATGCTATTGATTGCTTAAATGCTATTCTATTATAATGTCATCAATAAGCACTTGAGATTCCTGCGGTTTCACAAGCATTTGTTTGCTCATTTCTTACAAAGCTCTGCATAGCACCGGAGGTGGTGTGTGGGGTCATTTATAGTAATCAGCAAAACAGCTTTATTAGCCTTCTGTCAGCTTATCCCCACGGGAGGTGGACACTTGCCGCCAATCTCTGCATCTCCCCAAGAATCTGTTATCCAGCAAAACGCTCATATGCCGCCCAATTGTGTGCACACCTATCCCTGTACTAATTCTCCCTGATCCTCTCAGTGTTAAAAAATATAAGTCTGGGAAATGCAGACAATGCTGTAAGCGGGTGGTGAGCACAAACTGTCAGATTAACCAGTCTGAGCACATGATCATCCACAACATAGTCAGGGGGGCAGGCGCCCAATTAATGCAACCTGATATAGTCTCTGATTAACACCATGAGAATGATTTCTATGAGTTGCACTTGAAAGGCACATGCACATCCTGCTTGGTTTCAATTGACTTTGTCTTTTCCACGGAAAAGGAAGCTGGGCGTTTGGGTGTCTTACCCTCTGTCTTAAAGTGCTAACAGGGGATTACTGAGGTAAATGTTGAAAGAGGTTTAGCCACTGCGCTTAGGCAGTGCTCTTAATTACATTTCAGAGTGTCCTGCATGCAGTTGGATGAGAGATCATAGTGATGTCAGGTAAGGGGGGGGCTTAAGCAGGCAGATAAAGCCAAGCTAATAGAGATAACATGAATCTGTAATTAAAGGTCTTTTTTAGTTAAGACAAGGAGCTGGCACTTGTTGGCCAAGGCACCTGTGGCAGGACTGAAGACTTGAGAGTCCTGAGAGTTGTTGCCTTTTTACCCTTCTTGCTGCAGATTCTGGTCTTGTGCTCATTTTGGAATCATTTTTCATGCTTGGAATGAATGTATTGATATTTACTTCCTGACTGAGAGCCTGGAGAGATTCCCATTTCTCTGGCCGACATTCAGAGGTGAGTCTATAGTGTCTCATCTGTTTTTATGGCTTCACTTTTCCTTTTACTAATTGGTGTTTTATGCTGAATATTTTTAATGTGGTTAATGATTTAGAATTTTTATGATGACTGTATTTTAAACATGTTCATTTCACTGTAGATGCATTGCAATGGTGTGCAACAGTTTCATTAGACAATATAGAATTGTTGTTGGTTTAATTTAAAAAAATTAAGTAACCTGGTTGCCTTCAAATTTTAAGTTGATTGAACAGGAAAAAGTGAGTTAAATCAATGAAGGAGACTGATTTAATCATCAGAAACTCAAAATAATAAGTTATCTGAACCAAATAAATTATTTAAGTTGGTTTGAAAAAAGAAAAAATGTTGTGATAACAAATCTTGAAAACGTTTTTTACAGTATATAGAACAGTGAAGTCATCAGTATGATGACATCGCTTTTTCCTGCAGAGCAATGCTTTAGCTAAATTGAACCCATTCCATAATTGAACTTTAAATCAACACTGAACTGATTTCAGTTGAATAATGACAATGTTGCTCACTGAATCATTTTCCTGTTAATCACTGTAAAGCTGCTTTGAAACAATCTGTAATGTCTAAATAAGGGTGACTTGACTTGACTAAAACATGCAATTACTTTTAACCATCTTTATTCCTTTTAACTCTTTGTCATGTGCCAAAGAAGTGATCAAGGATAAGGTAGTTGTAGTGTTCGCATCATTGTCACTTCTGTTCATAACTGTCCATGACCTACCCAAATGCAAGGCTTGATTTAAGTCGTCAGCAGTTTTCCCTTAATTTATTCCTTTAATGAGATTAGTCCCAAGCAAATCCATCCAGTTCAAGTCTGTGACTTGGATACAGTATGTCATCACTTGTCACATGTCTGACAGTGATGGAATAATACATTTATTATTCCAAAAGGTGGTCATATTTATATGTGTTTACCAACATACATATTGTCTCATATGTCTATGAATTTTCAAATTATATGAATTCATATTTGTGGGTAGCCTGTGTTTCCCCATGGTGTAGGCCTATTTGAAAATATATTGGCAGGTACATTTTTGATAAAAGTTATCATGTGAATTTTGCAAAAGTATTTTTTTAAAAATGAAATACATAGAAATATGCTCATAGATAATAAATATAACAAATATCATTCCTTATTAATAAACAGACTCTTCTGTGCATCAGGCAGCGTTTTAACACTGTTGACGGAGTGTCTGCCTGCACCACATTTAACACTTAAACCGATTGTATCCCAGATTTATCCCCAAGGTGTTTTTAGGACATCTCTGGGGCTAATGGAGGCTAATAGGCTTAGCACTTAAGGTGTATTGTCCGGTATGCTTACAGGCAAGGTTTGCTGAGGGTAAAACTCTAAACTCTGGGATTACCTCCAACACATCCCTTTAAAATGCTGTATAGTCAGGACTTAGCTAATAGGATCTGAGGGGGGAATAGGGGCCCTGAAGGTAGTTTGGGGGTTGGCTGACAGCAGGACCGCACACATGCAGGTCAGCAGATGTAGCACGCAGGCAGACTGCTGGACTAACAGGAGGATTACTGGACTCAGATTAGAACGGCTCCTCATAACGGGTAATGCGCACAGAGGCAGTCCCAAGCAGAGCACAGGAGAATCATCCAGCAATAAAGATCTGTATAGATTTAATTATCCAGACCATGTTATTATTCCAGTGCAGGTTGAGAAATAGACACTCAATAAGCCTACATGACAATCATAATATAATATAATATAATATAATATAATATAATATAATATAATATAATATAATATAATATAATATAATATAATAATATAATATAATATAATATAATATAATATAATAGATTTTCCTAATTGTTATGTTTGTTTGGCTCTAAAATTTGACTACACAACAGGGGCAAAGCCCAATACTTGTTACACTAAACTAATCATTTTAACAGCAGATCTCAAACTACTGAGGAACAAAGGTGTTGACAAATTTGTTACAGCCTAACATTTCCCCTCTCTATCTGGTTTCTTTATATCAGTCTGAAAGGAGCGACGTTACAGAAATATCTTACACTTGAGTGAGTGAAGATAAAGCAAAGGAGAGGTGAACAGGTAGGCTACTTTATTACATCACGCCGGTCTGTATCCTTTATACCATTGATGTTTGGGTTCTTGGAATGTTTTTATTGAATCTTAAATGTCGTTCGCTGGCCTGTCTAGAAAAGAAAATCTTTAGTAGGACTGTTAGATAATAAAAAACACTATTGCTGTCTATTGCTATACACTAGTGTGTGAATATGCCATTTGTCTCTGTGCTATTTCAGTAGTGACCGTGAATAGGTAGACCACATCATGTTCCATACGGTCCAGACAGCCTGAACATTAAAGGGATAGTTCACACAAAAAAGAAAATTTGTCATAATTTACTCACCCTCATGTTGTTCCAAATCTGTTTGAGTTTATTTCTTCTGTTGAACACTAAAGAAGATATTTTTAAAAGAATGTTAAAACCAGTTTGGTTACCAACATTCTTCAAAACATTCTTCTTCGTTGGTGTTCAGCACAGGAAAGGAACTCATACAGGTTTGGAACAACATATGTAAATGATGACAAAATTGTAATTTTTGGATGAATGGGCTATATATGCACGCATAAGTTCTGCATTTGACCCAAGGCTGCTCAGTTGGGGAGATTTAAAGCGGTGGAAAACCGAGGAAAATGGGATTATGGCAGAGTCTTCCAAATTTACTGTCCTCCCATCTTTGAAACAAAACTTTAATACGTTTAGATGTAATTTTATTTATAGTTATGTTTCTTTAATGTAATAAACAAAGAAGCATAAACAAAATGAGGGGTGTCTGTTTTGTCTGTTTTTGTGACTAACGTTTCTTTAGTATAGCCAAAGAGTATAAAAACCAATATAAATTCACGGTATAGCATTGGACTCTATGATCGGCGGAAGTAATCCAACATCCTTAGACCTTCACCGGAAATACCGCTGTGCATAGAGCCCATTATCCCTTCAAAGGGATAGGCCATTCAAAAACGAATGTTGTTCCAAACCTATATAAGTTCCTTTCTTCTATTGAACACAAAAAATATATATATTTTGAAAAATGTTGATAACCAAAAGGTTTAATTTCCCATTGACTTCTTTTTTTTTATTAGAGATTTTTTTTAATCAGAGAATGTGTATGTTTGTCACACTCAAGGAGGAGGCAGTGTCATGACCCCACGTGACCAGCTAAGGAAGATATCAGCGCTGGGAGAGCAAGGTGCCCTAGATGAGAAACACTGGTACCGATTGGTCAATGGAATGTCTGCTGGAGGTAAGAGTTCATCACGGAAGTGGCACTGTCCATGAAACACTTTAACTAGCGCTGATCACAATCTTGAAGAACTACTTTAAATGGCTAAAAGAGAATACTATTGTTGAAACATTCATCTGTTACTCTGCATGTGAAACAGAGTTACGGCAAAGGCAAGAGCTCATGATGAGGAACCAGATGGCCATGGCTCCACAGATCTTGGCTCAGGGGCAGCAGAGACTGCAGGGTGTTCCTGCGCAGTTTGATCCCCGCTTCATGGAGAGGTCAGTTAGAATGAACTCTAAAACTAGCAAGAGAATCTCTAATAGAATGAGATTTAATGAACAATTTCAGTTATTACTGTACACTCATGTAATGGAACCATACCAGTAAGAAACCTGTGTGTAAACCTCACTCCCCTGGCCTCAAGAGGCGACAGACGTTAAAGGCTGTGTGGTCTTTAGCGTTTAGCGGAGGCCCCGGTTTCAATCTCGCTAGGAGCGGGTCGAGTAGGACCGTGTACACTCTCTTCAAACTGAGTACAATAATCATGTCTGCAATGTAAATTACAATAATAGTACTGCAGATACATAATATTTACATTGAAAATAAAATCGAGTAAAAAAGTACGATAAAAATGCAGTGAATAAACTATGCAGTTTCATCTAGACTAGAAATGTACATACTTAAATCAAAATTCAAATGTCCTTCTGTTATACTCACACACAGTATAACAGAAGTACATGCTAATAGAAATAACAGGAAGTATAGAAAAAAATAAAACATGAATAAGAATACAATTTGACAGTAATAACATTGCAACAAAATGTAGAAAAAAGAACTACTGTATATTAGATAGCAGAATAAAGTCAAACAAGTTGTAAGCTGGACTTTAATGATGAATGAATCCTCTTTATCTGCAGAGAACTGGTGCAGCCCACTGAGATGCTATCAGCTGATGGTAGACAAATGCACATGGGTGCCCACCTCGGCCCACCTCTGCCCCAAAACTCCAATGTTATTCAAGGCAGGGGATTCCCTGGCACAGGTTGGAATGGAATTATATACAGGTTAATTTAGAGAATAGGGGAAGTTCATTGGGCAAATTAATTTTATCAATTTTCTTTTTTTTAATTTCCAGGTTACAGCTTCCTTCCAACTGAAACCATGGAGACAGTTGCCAGGCGACAAGAGTTAATTCACAAACAGAACATAGCCAGGTAAATTTCTGTGTATTTGCCTTCTATGTAAAAAAAAAAAAAAAAAAAAAAAAAAAAACTATTGTTTGTTTAACTTAAAAAATTAAGTAACCTGGTTGCCTTAAAATTTTAAGTTGATTGAACTGGAAAAAGTGAGTTAATACAATGAAGGATATTGATTTAATCATCAGAAACTTAAAATAATAAGTTATCTGAACTAAATAAATTATTTAAATTGATTTGACAAAAGAAAAAAATGTTGTGATAACAAATCTTGAAAATATTTTTTTTACAGTGCAATATAAAATTGGAGTAAGAAATATGAGTCCAATACAAAGCTATTAATAAATGTAATTAATTCTTTTTTTTCTTTTTTTTATGAGGATGGAGATGAATGCTATCCTGCATCAAAAAGAGTTGGAGAATGCCCACCAAAAGGGTCTTATTGGTATGGAGAATCCCATGATGTACCAGGGCATCCACCCCAATCCAATGGCTTTCAGGGGCCGTCAGCGACTCCCGGATGGTCATGATGTATTCGTCCACCGCACCACACTTGAAGACCTGCATGCTAACAGTCTCCTCATGTCAAGCCCTTACCCACAGATCAGCACACTGCAAAGGGAGCGAGGACGCAGGACAGGCAGGAGGGCCACCAATCATAAGAGCTCAGACAGCAACAGCACTCTCCCTAAAGGCCAATCAGAAGAGAAGAACATCGAGCAAAGTCCAGGAGGTGCATCGGGGGAGGAGAAGGAAGTTGAAGGGAAAGGTGAAATGAGCAGTGAGGCCACCAGCAACAAACCACACCAAACCAAAGTAGAAACAGAGCTGTCTTCAGCCAGCAGTAGGAAAATTTTTAAGGAAGGAGAGCCAGGGATTCGCAAGGCATGTATTAGTGGACAGGAGGGTTGTGCAGAAGTCAACAACTGCAATGCCGGCGCCAGCGACAAAGATATTTCCAACCCTTGCTCGGCTTTCCAAGAAAAGTTTCTGTACCCGTCTGCCGCCGGCCCTCTCACAGGGATGCCCTACATGCTCCCCGTGCCAGGAAATGGACTTCTACCTCTTGGTGTGTTTGTTAATTACTTTAAATGCAGTGGTTGTGTTTAGCATTAGTTTAGTATTGTTTATATACTTTTATAATATTTCTTCAAATTTTAAATAAGCTAATAGTTCATTGTTTTTATTTTAGATAAAGTTTTCATTTTGTTACATGCTTTTGTTTTTGTTTGTTTGTTTTTTAAATATTTTTTTATTTAGTTTTAGTTTTAGTCAGTTTAGTACTTCAACTTCTACTTTTTAACTATTTAACTATTTATTTCAGTTAGATACAATGGCAACATTTCTAACTTTGGGGTTTTTTGATAAAGTTAAGTTTGTTTTTTCGTCAAATATTCATATTTTATTTTTAGCTGTATTTCAATTAATTTTTTAATATTTCTAGCTAACAATACAACACTCCAACACAGGTCTTTGGCTGTTTGTGAGGCATGTTTTGTGAGCCAATGTACATTTTTCTTAAGAAATATTAAGATGATGATGACACATACAGTCAATGCTACCTATTAATTTGTTTTGTTTGCATTTAGGTCCTCCTAATATGTTTCTTAATGGAGAAGAGATGTCTGATATTCGCAAATGGACAGTTGATGACGTCTTCAACTTTATCAGTGAAATACCAAGCTGCGCTGAATATGCACAGGTAATAGAAATGTAAAATGACAAAATGTTATTATAATTTTAAAGCTGTTTTTCAATCTTATTTTTTTGTGTGTCATCCACTTCAGACATTCAAAGACCACATGATTGATGGAGAGACTTTACCTCTTCTTACAGAGGAGCACCTCCTGGATACACTTGGGCTAAAGCTTGGGCCGGCACTCAAGATACGATCACAGGTAGGGTTACAGTGTTTTAAAAGGACAAGATTCTCAACATAATGTCTCAATAAGCACGTTAATCAGGTTAAAGTTAATATGAAAGTGTTTTATGAAGAAAATTAAATGTATTTTTAAGTCAAATAGAAGTTGCAATCTTTTCTTTCCTGTTGTGACGTATCTGAATAAAAAGGCTTCTTAAAAAAATGAGGGTGGGAGTGACAGGTTACAAAAATACTACAGAAATCAATGGTGCCCCACAACTGTTTGGTTCCAATCATTCTTCAAAATATCATCCTTTGTGTTCAGCAAAAGAAAGAAACTCATGGAGGTTTGCAACAACTTGAGGGCGAGTAAATGATGACAGAATTTTCATTTTTGGGTGGAGCATTCTTAAAAAAAAGATTTTTAAAGAATTAACCAAACTCTTTTTACTCATTCGATTATTCTACTTTCTTTTTAGTTGTCCCGACGGATGGGTAGCATGTTCTACAACATGATGAACTTGCCCCTGGCTGTCTCTGGCCTGCAGCCTCCACCTGAGAAAAGTGGGGACAGATCATCAGACATCAGCTCTCCCCTCAACTGCCACAGCGTGGAGCTTCTCAGCAGCCCCAGAGACACAGAGGCTCTTAAATCTACGGAGCCTGTTAGTGAAGCTGATAATCTTGCTTCACCGACCCAGATGAGTGAGACCACCTGAAAGAGCACAACTATTGGACTTCTTTTTATCCCACCTCAAAATCCTTTACGGTTTGACACCTAAAGCATAAGGTAGAAAGAAACTGACATTTCTATAGTAAATCACAAATATATTATGATGTGTGTTATGCAATAGGTTCAAAATGTACTCCAACAGACTTAGTAGTCTGTCGAATGCTGGATTTTTCTACTTATATGTATATTTTGTAATAAATGAGCAAATCAATTGAAAACATTTTGTCCTTATTATTTTTTATTTTAAAATTGTATTTTGGTTTTTACTTCAAACTTGAATTACCCTCTATTGTCATGTGTTTTTTGCTGTGAAGTAAAATAAATTACTTTGGTCTTTGTTTGGTTGAATTGGTATGTTAAATAATTAAAAATGTAAATGTAAATACAACATATTCCACACAAAAAAATCACAAAATATACACTATTCTTTTTCAACAAATGATGAAAATACATTACTTATGATATGACTGAATAGTCTAAATCCTTTGTGATTTTTGTAATTTTCTAGAAGTAAACATCAAATCCAATGCATCTTTAATTAAGCTGTTACTCGGGGGTAGCTTACCTAATGTTGTTTGTAATTAGTTATGTATATACGTATATATACTGTGTGTGTGTGTGTGTGTGTGTGTGTGTATATATATATATATATATATGTAAGTACACACTCACCGTCCTAAAGGAACACCATACTAATACTGTGCTTGACCCCCTTTCACCTTGAGAACTGCCTTAATTCTACATGGCATTGATTCAACAAGGTGCTGAAAGCATTCTTTAGAAACGTTGGCCCATATTAATAGGATAGCATCTTGCAGTTGATGGAGATTTGTGGGATGCACATCCAGGGCATGAAGCTACCGTTCCACCACATCCCAAAGATGCTCTATTGGGTTGAGATCTGGTGACTGTAGGGGCCATTTTAGTACAGTGAACTCATTGTCATGTTCAAGAAACCAATTTGAAATGATTCGAGCTTTGTGACATGGTGCATTATCCTGCTGGAAGTAGCCATCAGAGGATGGGTGGTGGCTAAGGGATGGACATGGTCAGAAACAATGCTCAGGTAGGCTGTGGCATTTAAACGATGCCCAATTGTCACTAAGGGGCCTAAAGTGTGCCAAGAAAACATTCCCCACACCATTAGGTGTCAAGTTAAATATATAGGTGTCAGGAACATTAATGGATGTGTTAATTTTATGATAGATAATACTTTATCAGTTCTGGGTAGTCAGGGTTGAAATTATAGATTTATCAATTAGCAACTGACCGACAGACAAACTAAACATAACTGTTTCAGTGTTGTTAAGTTTTGAAATATTTTCATCAAGCAGTTTGCTTCGTACAATTAGTTGCATTAACAGCATTAAAATGGACTTCAATGCACTGACGCACTTTGTGTGCCTCACCTGCACTTCAGATGGCAGTATTCACTCGTTCAGGTTTTAATCTGCAAAGCGAAGAAGTGACTGATCACGGGCTATTCGAAATATCGCGAGATCTCCCTCCCCATTCTGTTCGTGACCACGTCAAGGGAACCCAGAAGTTAGAAATCATGGCGGAGCGCAGGAGACATAAGAAGCGAATTCAGGTACCAAATTCACGTAATATTTGCTTTTAGATGCTTAGGCCTCTGCTTGGTATTGTTTCATTTCTCCTGTTAGTGTTTTATTCGACATAACATACATTTGTATATTGATCCGTTATTTTCCCAGTGCTTTTATATATGGGATGTGGATTATTTATCACCGTTGGCGCAATTTTTGCGCCTTTCTTCGGTAATGCAATGTATCTCTTGGCAGGTATCTAAACACTTATACATTTACTCGATGTATTTGATGTGAGCATGATCTGATTTAAATGCCTCTCTCCCGTGAATAGTATGTGTTTGGTGGCACAGCTGATGGAGTTGGCCATCTTAGCTCGGCACAGACTGTTCAGTTTGCAGGCTGTTCTTGTTCTTAACCAGCTGCTGTCTCAGATGCTTCACTAATTTGAACAAATTTCGCCCATAATACATAACTTCTCTACGATTGCACAATTTTTTTTAAATTGCCACATTTGTAAACGTATTGCCACATTTGTACCTATTTGCAGTGTAATTAAACAGACATTTCAACCCAAAATAAAAAATCCCTATAATCATGTGCTTACCTCATGTTGTTTCAATCTCATTTGAGTGACTTTTTGCGTTGAATACACAAGGATTTGTGACCTTTTACTTAATTAAAAGTGAACTCTGACTGTCAGTCCATAACATTATTTCATTTTCCATGAGAAAACGCGCTTACAGATTTCAAGTATCTTAACTTAAGTACTTTGTTACTTAAGTACATTTTCCACGTGTCTGTACTTTATTGAAGTAGAATAAATAGTGCATATTTTTTTTTACATTTACTTAGTTAAATTTTGCAGCAATTATTATAACGTTATGTTCTACTCCACTACATTTCTACAACGTTCTGTTACATTTTCTGATCAAAACGTCATCCTGGCTTTCGGTGCGTCGCACATTTGTCTCGGTTGCATAGATGTATCAACCTGGTCGCACTAAATGCGTCTCTATAGCAATTTATACGCGAAAATGAATTTTTACATGCATAGGATACACATTGGGTACGTTTGGTTAGGATTAGTATGGCAAGCCAAGAGGTTCAGAATTATGCCACAAATTATGTCATAAGCAGCTCTACAGTAATATGAAAGTGATTGCAGTACCAGTTTTGGCCACAATCTTACATACAGCTCCTTAACTGTTATTAATCATTAGAATATAGACATTAATAGAATAAATTGTTATGAAAGTACATTTAAAATCAAGTACTTTTTACTTAAGTAGGGTTGTCATTGTATTATACTTTTACTAAAGTAAATATGTCTGTGGTTATTTGTACTTTTACTTAAGTACTGTACTTCACCACTGCAAACAAGTGAGAAAATGCTGACAGGATTTACATTTTTGGGTGAATTATCCATGTAAGGCCATTCTCCATAATTAAAATGTGTGTAGCTTCCTCAATATTTCAATCAACTGTCAGTGCTACATTATGTGTGGATCTGCCACTGACTTGAAACCTAGTGTGCCACCTACTTGGACAACATTTTTGGTCGTAGTCAGAATGGGTTTATCTTCCCTGAAAAACATTGTTAGGTTGGCAACTCATTTGGCTTTGAGACAGCCACTGTGTGTTCCTGGAGTACATATGGTGTTATGTAAAAGAACAGTGGAGTGGAGTTTTGAGAAATGACGTGTTGTCTTGATAAGAGTCACTCTTCATGATCCTTCCAGCTTGTTGGTTTTTGCTCTTATGCAACAGGTTGAAATCCACTGTCATTGCTGGTCAGTTTTCTTTCAGTGCATAAACGTAATTTATTATCACGACAAAGCTGAATTCTCACTAGCAATTACCTCAGTCTTCAGTGTCGCATGATCCTTCAGAAATCATTCTAATATGCTGATTTTCTGCTCAAGAAACCCTTCTTAATATTTTTGTTGAAAATAGTATACTTTTTTTTTCAGGATTCTTTAATGAATGGAAAGTTTAAAATAACAGCATTCATTTGAAACAAATATTTTGTAACATTATAAATCTCTTTACTGTATTTTTTGATCAATTTAATGTGTCCTTGCTGAATAAAAGTGCCACCGTAAAGGCCAAGTAAGTTAAAATTACATTTCCACTCTGAGTGATGGATGAGAAATCCTGCATTACATTTACTTAATAACATCAATAGGAAACCTAAATCAAATCTTTAGATTTTAAAGTTTCAAGCTAAAACAAATAAAGTACTGAATGTGACTGTAAAGATGCCAATTAGGTCAAGTGTT
Organism: Pimephales promelas; assembly: GCF_016745375.1. The sequence continues at coordinate 1,821,519 of NW_024121732.1, forward strand.
GCAGAGAAGTTCACCCCAAAAAAATGAAAAGTCTGTCATGTTTTATTTACTCATGTGTTTCCAAACCTGTACAGTTTTCTTTTTTCTGTGAAACACAAAAGAAGATATGTTTAAAAATGTCTGGGTTTTTTTTTTAGTCCGTACAATGAAAGTCAATTGCAACCATGACCTATTCAAAACATAATCTTGTGTTCCGCAGAAGAAAGTAAGTCGTACAGGTTTAGGGCGAAATGAGTTATCACTTCAAGCAGTTTATCTTAAGTCATCAGCCTGTCTAATGTAGTACAGCTTCCACTGAGAGACCACCAAACCGTGATAACAAGACCAGGGCCTGCTGTAGTGCAAGACAAGTTATTATTTACCAAGGTGACTGAGACAATATAATCTATGATGAACATTTGGCTGGCTGACTTCACAAAATCAAAATTAAATATCAGACAACATGCCAGTGACTCCCAGACAAAAATTCCACATTAATATGATCTTCATTGAATGTTTCTCTGAGCCGTGCAGGAGTCTGACTGAAGGATTGTGGAGCCTATACTAAAACCTCAGACTAATGAGTGTAGTTATGCCTGGTAGGTAGTCATTCATTACTCAAATGAATATCTCTATTGGCTGGATTTGTAAGAGGTTTTTTTGTAGAGTGGGGTCACACAAGTAATGATTTTTAGCTTACAAAGCGGGTCAGTGAGGACTCTGTGTGTCTGAATGGAGACGGTGATTAGAGCACAGCACATCAGTATGTGGTGAGCTGAGGCTTTTAATGAGTTCACACTCATTGAGTCCATGATCGACGAGAGTCCTGCTGCAAGTGCAGGAGGTTCATTTCAAAGCTTTTTCAGAGGAAGTTGGCTGGATTCCTGCACTGCCGTTTTTCTAAATTCTCTTGATATTATTTTTCACTGGAATTAAGGACTGTATGTAGCTAAAGAAACAAACCAGCTTTTTGTCATTTGTTACACCTATGAGTCTTAGTATCTAGGTTCTCTCCCATGGTGTCTCAAGTCTCATTGGTCCAGAATTATGCTCTACATATAATAGGGATGCACGTATTACAACTTTTTTTAAAGGTGCTCTAAGTGATGTCACACTTTTTTAGGCCCAAACATTTTTTGTCACATACAACAAACATCTCCTCACTATCCGCTAGCTGCCTGTCCCCTAAACACACTGTGAAAAAACAAAACTGCAGCAAACAAAAACAAACTGTGGCAACTCCATGAAACATAACATACTGTTCCAGCCAATAACTGACAAGAAGGCCCTGGGGGTGGGGTTTGGGGGGTCATTGCACAGATGAGGAGGAGGGAGGGTCTATCTAGCCTCTGTTTTGTTTCAAAATACTTTAAACGTCAACAAGAAGTCACGTCACCCGACATTGCTTAGAGCACCTTTAAGTTTTGGCAGGTATTACAATTCTATGCTATTTTGCCTGAAGTAATTAAAAATTAAAACACTAAAAACAAATTGTTTCTGAAGGTAATATCAGCATTACAACAATTTGCTAAAGATAGTATTTTACTGTGTTATTCAATTTGTGCAAAATATGCATGTTCATTTTTCCTACAATTATACACACTAGCATTGATTCAATAGTTTGGGGTTTGTAAGATTTCTTTAAAAAAAATTATGCTTCCCAAGGCTGTTTATTTGATCAAAATAATGTGAAAATATTGTGAAATATATTATTACGATTTATGATAACCTTTTTCTATTTTAATACTTTAAAATGTAATTTATTCCTGTGATGATGGCAAAGCTGAATTTTCAGCATCATTACTACAGGATTTTTCAGTGTCACATGATCCTTCAGAAATCATTCTAATATGCCTGATTTGCTGCTCAAAAAAGATTTTTCTTATCAATGTTAATAGTTAAAAAAAAATTTAAACCGTGATGCTTTTTTTTCAGGACTATTTCATGAATAGAACATTTATTTAAATTAGAAATTTAACTAATTTAATTAATTTAATTTAAATGTATTATATATGTCTTTAGAAATAGAAATCCTTTTTTATTATTTAACCTATTAAATATAAATAAAAGGTTTATATAAAAGTATCAATATCTTTAAAAGAAATTATACTGAACATAAACTTTTGAGTGATATCATGTATCCAATATTGAATGATGGTACTATTAATAAATAAAAAAATCACACATTTTCTGCTGATAACCAATATGGTACTGAATTTACCTATATATTGTACATTCTGACTGACCTGTTTTATCATCAAGCCTTTACAATCTTTATCACTTTGTTTCAGGAGGTTAGTGAACCTACCAAGGAAGAGAAGGCGGTGGCAAAGTACCTGCGCTTTAACTGCCCCACCAAATCCACCAACATGATGGGACATCGAGTGGATTACTTTGTCGGTCAGTGCACTCATTCCTGTCTTGTTTTCTTCTGTGCCCCTCAACATAGGGTTTATATATCAAGGCTTCTTTTATAGATTTGTTGTTTTTAATATTCCTTAAGGCAAACCATGCGCTAATTCTAAAGTCAACACCATTGTTGAGTATTTTCTCTTTAAAACTGCAGTGATCGAAAGACAGTCTAAAAAAAAAACTGTTGTTTTTGCTGGTGTTTCTTGTGTCCTTGTAACCAATCACATCAGCGTGTGAGTGGGCTTTAGCATGTCATTAACTGTGACAGCTTTGAAGCAGTGAAGTCTCAGGAGAAGCCTGGTTATCCCGGTATATTTTTCTGTTTATATTTAAATTCATGGATCCACATGAAGAGTTCAGATGCAAAAGCCTCTAAGTGCCATTTGAAATTTTCTTCTAGAATGTTCTTCACATGTACTAAATGATGAAAGGGTGTAAAGTTACATTCAAGCTATTTAAAGGCACGAAGAATTTGTTTTCAAAGAATTTGTTTTCAAAACTTTTAAATATGTCAATTTGGGGATTTAAGATGAATTTTAAAGCTGCAGTCCGTAGCTTTTTTTTTTTTTGTTAAAAATTATCCAAAATGCATATTTGAGAGAATACATAACCAGCCAGTGTTCAAAACTATCTGCTTGCCTTAGCTCGATTCAAAGCGGTGAGTTTGTAATAATGTTTTTAATTCCAGTGGTACATGGTAATTTACTTTCCATGTCTTTGCGTCATTACGTTTCATATGTACACATAAAGGAGTGTCTGACACACAACCTCACAGTCTTCTCAAACATTGTGTTCATCCACGCTGTGCCGTGTCGAGGGTGCTGAAGTTCAACTCATGTAAAGTTGATAATTACACGAATGACTGCAATTGCAGATTTCAAACAGAGATGGCGAAAAAAGAGAAAAAAATGCAGCTTTAAGGGATGCGATTATTGACTACAGGGGGACATTATTTATTTTTTGCTTCAGATGCTGTAATTAAACCAAATGTTTGTTTTCTGCACATCAGCCTCTAAAGCAGTTGAATGTCTGCTGGATTCAAAGTGGGCCAAAGCAAAGAAGGGTGAGGAAGCTTTGTTCACAACCAGAGAGTCAGTGGTAGACTACTGCAACAGGTAAATCTAGTCTTTTTCTCTTATTTCATGATGCCAAATGGGATTTTTCAGTAGTATTTGATATTACAAAGCTGTTTATCGAAATAATTATTTGAGATATCGAATCTAAAGAAAAATGAAAAAAAGTCTATTTTAAGTCTAAGTCTAAAACAGTAATTTTGTGAAATTATCAGAGTATGAATGAAGAGTTGTCATTAGAAAACAGTGTTGTGGGAAGACAATACAGATAGAAGTCTTTACTGCCACTTTTACCACTTGTAATTGAATAACTTTTATTTAATTAAATTACAAATGTCTTGTAAAATTCTTCAATTCCATAATTTTGTGTACATCTCATTTGATTATTTTTTATATGATGCACCTCCATTAGTCTGCTCCCATTATATCTGTATTTGAGAATGTGTATTTTGAAAAATCTGTTTCAGGCAAACACTAATTTGAACTACTTTTACTATTCGCAGGCTCCTAAAGAAGCAGTTTTTCCACAGAGCCCTGAAAGTGATGAAGAAGAAGCCAGAGAAAGATGTAAAGAAAGAGAAGGAAAAAGAGAAAGAAAAGGAAAAAGAGAAGGCTAAAAGTGACAGCGGCAAGGAAGAGGAGAAAAAGAGCAAAAAAGACAAAGACAAAAAGAAGGATTCTGAGGCAGCGGACGTAAAGAAGGAAAAAAATGTATGACTAGAGGATATGAGAGTGCTGTTTCATGCGCACATGTGAATATCATGAATCTTTATTTTGATGGCTAATTTTTGTGTGTTTAGGATGACAGTCCAGGATCTCCAAAAAAGAAGAAGGATGTTAAAAAGAAGTTCAAGCTGGAACCTCATGAGGACCAACTGTTCTTGGATGGCAGTGAGGTCAGGATGAGTACCATTCAGAAAATCATAATAACAGATGCTTGTAAATATTAATCTCGTTTGACGATGAATGTTCATTTGCTAATGTTCATTCCTAACAACGCCCTTCAGCCGTGACTTATTCACCATACAGCACAGCCTGTCGCCCCTTATTGTGGTTATAAAACGGTTGCCACACAATACAAATATTAAAGCCAAAAATGTGCGTCAATGCTACTTTCATCAATTTTGGCTTTAACAATATCCACACTAGTAGCATAATTATTTTATTTAATAATTTACCTTAATATTTAATAATAACATTGTTAATATATTAGTCTTAATATTTGAATTATATTATAGACTTGCATATAATATTCAGGCTGGCTGGGTATTGTTAGTTGTTATTGTTTTGATAAAATGAAAATAGACTGTTATAGATTCTTCATGTCTTTTTTTCTAATGAAAAAGTTCAAACGTTTGTCTTCCCTACAGGTTTATTTTTGGATTTACGATCCAGTCCACTTTAAAACCTTTGCCATGGGATTGATTCTAGGTAGGATCTCTTCTTCTACAGTGTCTGTCGTTTGACTGGCTCCAGTCCTGATTCAGAGCGTTGTGTGTGTTTGCAGTCATTGCCGTCATCGCAGCCACTCTGTTCCCTCTGTGGCCTGCTGAGATGAGAGTTGGTGTGTATTACCTGAGCGTGGCTGCAGGATGCTTCGTCGCCAGCATACTACTACTGGCTGTTGGTACGACCTCAAGAATTTACATTCTAGTTGCAATTTGATTTCAAATGACATGTTCTATCTTTTCTCATCGTCTTATTCCTTCTTTTCCCTTTCGTTCAGCTCGTTGCATCTTGTTCCTGATCATCTGGGTGGTGACCGGCGGCCGCCATCACTTCTGGTTCCTACCAAACTTGACAGCCGACGTGGGCTTTATCGACTCTTTCCGGCCCCTCTATACGCATGAGTACAAGGGTCCCCGCTCCAGCTCCAAGAAATCCAGCAGCGAGAAATCTGACAAGGGCTCGGATTCCAGCAAAGCACAGAAATCAGATAGCGAGGATAAATCGGACAGCGAGAAGAAAGACGGCGAGGAGGAAGAGGATGAAGAAGATAATAAGGAAATGGAGGCGAGCGAAGAAGCGGGCGCAGAGCGTCAGTCGGACACGGACAGTGACAGGCGAGAGGACGAGGGTTCGCAACACAGCAACGGCAACGACTTTGAAATGATCACCAGAGAAGAGCTGGAGCAGCACACAGAAGAAGAGGAGGAGGAGGATGAGGAGGAAGTTGACGAAGAAGAGCAAAGTGAGAGAAAGCCCTTGACTGTTCAGACATAAACGTTTTCCTCACACCGCACACATACTCCCATGCTCCATGTGGACCTGCTGACGTACTTCTGTCAAGTTCAGAAGAGTTTCCCATTTCTGTTCAGGCTGAGATCTTCCTCTGTGAAAACAGACAGGCTTAAAAGGATAAACGAGAGCAGGAAACGGCTACGATGACAATGGAAATATCGCAAAGGCTGTTTGGTTTCCCTGAAAATGCTTTCCCCACTGTGGATGCAACAATGCAAGTCTCCCCGAGCCCCATGTTTCACTGGTTCCTTGATTTTTCTCTTTTTTCATGTTAACTTTATCTAATGTCAAAGTGTTTTGTTGTATAAACATGTTGGTAGTGTTAAGGACTCAACTTTCACAATGTTTTTTTTTTTTTTTACCCACATATGAATGTTCGCTCTCCAATAGTCTGTAAGATTCAAATTTGTAGTTGAAGGGTTTGTTCTTTCCTTTTTAGATACATTGGCTAATTTGGACGGACCAACATATTTTGTCTTGGATATCTATCGTTTCAGTCATTAATGTCAATGGCACTTGACCTGTGACATTTTGTTGAGGAACTCTGGGAGATCTTGCTAGGTTTGGGACGAGAGCTGTATTTTTGGGCAATTGACACAGTCTGCCACATACATTTCTGCAATTACGTTTTGTGACCCTAACGAGAAACGGAAAAACGGAGGGGTTAATAAATTTGAGCAGGATCCTTAACTGCGGTAGGCAGTTATTTAAAACCAAACTCCGTTTAAGTCTAATGAGGTCGACTGCATTCAAAAGGGGAAACTACATCCACATTCGTGCCAAATGATGCGGGATATTGATGCTTTTTTCATGTACATTTAAATTATGACCAACTTGCATATACATGTCATGCCGTAGTTCATATATGTCCCCTAGAGCCAATCACATCTGTGCATCATTAGCCTCTGGTTCTCCCGTCTGGTGTTTAAAGTCTGAGGCTGACAAATCGTACTTCCCTGAGCGGCTTGTGGTCCAAAATAGTTGGTTAGTTTGCGTTTTAACAGGGCCAAGGGCCAAGGTCCAATGCTATCTTTCCGTAGGGTTGCTAACTAATTGGCTAGAGTATTATTTTACATTAGCTGTTTCTTTGACTCATACTGAGGATGATATTTAAGAGATAAAATACAAATGTATCATTTATATATGGATTCTATAAATCTACCAGATATTGTTCATGCCAGCAGGTCAGGTTCAGCATGAACGCTACTCTATTTTATAATGTCAGACAGGTTTTTCATTTCACTGCATTTTGTGCTAGTACTAAAACCACCAATTGTTTTCAATGCCGAAGACTTCAGAAAGAATGCTTCAAACATTCTAGTAGTGGTTGTCAAAAGTGCACAAGACAAGATGCAGAAAAGGTGTATTAAAAAACTAAAAACCATTGTTGAACACATCTCTCAAAATTCATGGTCCTCTCAAGTTGACGAGGAGCAGGGAAAGCCCTCGTGCCTGAGAACGTCTCTCTTTCTCTTCATCAAATGTATGAATCTTTAACCACGTCTGTAAGTAGATGATCTCGTCAGTCAACACCCCAGAGGGGTCACACTTAGTGTTCCTGTAGAAGTACTTTGTATGGTTTCAATATTCTGTCATTGACTTGAAGACCTGGATAGACTGGGCATGACACCGTGTAATTAAAGACATGTTTTTACTTTAAATGGAATTTCACTCACCTTTTTTCTGTCCTGCTGTCTTTATGAGAGAGAAATATGTTGATATCCCAGCTGTTTTTTTTTAAAATATAATTTACAGGAAGTTTCATTTGACATTAGGTGATTCTGTCATATAAAAAATGTAGTTATACCATTTATAAAAAAAAAATTCAATCTCATCTTTTTTTATGTGGTCAGCATCTTCAACTAACTAATTGTCCGTATTTGGATCAATGTTGAGGAATGTCTTTTTGCAGTAAATGGAGAATAATTGAAGTGTCTGTCAAAAACTATGTATCCTTTCATTGCAATAAAATTATAGAACACAACCAGTTTGCATTGTTTTGTTGAAAACTGTCACAAGTATTTCAGTCTTCATTATATTTCAAAATAGCTATTATAGTTTTTAATATACATGTAATGATTTCTATTCCATTGCTCTACAAAAATTACAGATTGTTTCACTTAAGAAGCTTGACAGTCAAAAACAATTATATTTATTCCTTTATACATGAGATTAAATACAAGATTGTACATTGCAGGATCGAATGGTACATTTCTAATCTTGAGCATTAAGAACATTTAATAAAACTAAATAGTCTCTAAAATACAAGGCTATATTTAAAATAATAAAATAAAACATCCAAGATAATTAAGTTTATTGAAATATTACAAACAAGACAAATACATGTCATAGTATCTCTTATTTACATCGAAATGTAAACAGCTTACATTCAGCTATACCAGTTCTTATGCAATAATAATGTGATATGACTTTGATAAAGGATCAATAATACAGTGAGAAATGCAAAACAAAGTGCATTTGTAAAAATGAATAAATCCCAGCTTATGTAGTGTAAAAATTAAACACAGGATGGTGGCTTAAGAAATGCAGTATATATGTAGCACCATCCTGTGTCACCACAGGGAGGCAACAATGCTCTTTCTCAAGATTGACTTGGGTTCGACACAGACGGCCAACCTTCGAGAAAAACGAGAACACTCTGCAAAGGTTAGTCAAACTGAATGGAAATCGAACAATATCTAAAGTGAAATTTATGTACAAGCCTGCCAAACCGTGTTTAATCTTAGAAGATGAATGTACAACGTATTGCAAAAAAAAACAACAATAACTGACAAATAATGGCTTCCTATGCAATTTAATACCACACAAGAGGAACTTTTGTTGTAGAAAACCACATAGAAAGCCCAACTCATGTGACGTCTGTGGTAAATTTAATCAACGGCTACGTTTTAACGAGTTACGCACTGTAAAAACACCTCAAAATCAAAGTTTAATGCTCATGGACAAATGACATTTTCAGCTATAATGTGCATTTCCAGTTTTCCTAAACAACTATTTAAACATGGATGGATCTACAGGAAAAAAAATAAAGCATTTTTGTCAATTGTAAATGTCAAATGGTATTAAAAAACTGTTCAATAGCAAATTGAATCAGTTACTCTTCAGCATGTTGTTAATTATGAGAAGCCTTCAGCTACAGAAACAAAATGTAGGAAACCATCTACATAATGACGTTTAAACAAACTTTTGATATCGAAAAATTACGAGTAATCCAGGCTGACCTCTAACTAGTTAATGTGTTATTTTACAGGTAGAACATAAGCACTTGTGAGCTATACTGAAATAAATCTAGGAATGTGGACATGAACAATGTAATGTAAATATAAAGAACACTCCTTTTCAGTGAGTCAGGATGGAAATCTGAATTCATTTGGAATGTCAACAGACTGTGAGAACACTTGGTTTTTATGGTGGTTTCAGTTCTCCGTTTCAGAAGAGTCGCTGGCATCTGTTAAACGTGTTTGCTTCTTGCGAACGTTCCAGTGAAGACACTGAGCCAAACTGTCAAACCAGTCGTACACCAGATCGTGACAACAGATAGAAGGAACCGGAAAGCAAGAGGTTGTGATCTTAATGCTATGGGGGGGAAACAAAACTCATGATTAACAGATACAATTGTTGTGAGAGTTCAACTGAATGAAGCCAATGAATTCTTAATGAAAAATGGGCAAACTGCATTTAAACTGTACAAAGGCTGAGTGCTGCTGATCCCTACAGATACGGTTAATAACACAGCTGTTGTATTGCTGCATTATGAGGAAGTTAAAAGTTTGCTTATGGTATTATGTAAACGAGTGTCACCTGTCCCCGTGCTGGATTTCCTGCCTCTTTCTGCCATCAAATGAGACCCAGGCTGTGTTGCGAGCATCAGGTGATAGCGTTATCTGCAGAAAATACAGTAAGATAACACCGTTCTTCTGAAACTCTCATATGAGATGAATAAACTAAAATCGCAAATTTGCTTTGTAAATGTAGTCTTTCAAATGGCTAAACCTTGGCAAAAGTAATGTTCCTCTCACCATGAGTTCAACGCCAGCGGGCACCACTATGGGTCTGAACGAAAGGGAGTGAGGGCAGATGGGGGTCACCATAATGGCAGGGACATTGGGATGGATCATGGAAGCTCCCGCTGCAGCAGCGTAGGCCGTGCTGCCCGTGGGAGTGGAAACTATTACACCTGCGTAGAAACAAAGCCACATATTTGCATCTATTTTCATGGCAGCTGGACTCTCGTCAAAGCAAGCGAAAAGAGCATAATGTACTGTGTGACCTGCTTGAGCTAGAAGAAAAAACAAATCAAACACTTAGATGAAGTGCGTCTATCTTACACGCCATGGGGTCTATAAGATTTATTTGTTAATGTTTTTGATGTCTCTTATGCTCATCAGGGCTGTATTTATCTGATCACAAATATAGTAAACAGCAATATTGTGAAATATTACTATTATAATATATACATTTTAAAGTCCCCCAGTAATTTTATCCCTCAAAACTCATCTTTGATCACCAAATTGGACATTTAAAAAAAAAAAAATCCTGTGAATTTTTTTTTCATTCATATCTTTAAATAGTTTGAATGTCATTGCACAGCTTTGCTTCATTTAGTATACATGGAGCCATGGATATGCTAATTAGCCCTGCCTCCATTCACACCAGCTCCACTCGGTCAACTTTACTGAGGTAAACGCTTCACAATGATATCTTTACAGCATCAGACACATAATGGTAATTAATATAATTAGACTTTTTTTTGTTAGACAACATTATCAAACGGCTAACTAACGTTATCAAACTTTCATATCGACAAGAAATATACAGAAGAGATAACTTGGCTGCTCCTGTGACTCCCCTGCCTGTAAGAAACACCGGCGATTTCTCCGGTCTTTTTTTTCCCCACAGCAGTTTTGAGAAAATACTCAGCAATGGTACATTGACACATGAATTTGCACATGGTTTGTCTAGCATATTAAAAACATCACATAGACATATAAACAACATTTAAAACTGGATTTTCACCACAGGGTCTTAATTTATTTTAAAACGTAATTTATTCCTGTGGTGGCAAAGCTATATTTCCAGCATCATTACTCCAGTCTTCAGTGTCACATGATCCTTCAGAAATTATTCTACTATGCTGAATGTTTGCACTTTTGAAGATTCTTTGATGAATAAAAAGTTCAAAAGAACTTTTGATCAATTTAACACAACTTTGTTGAATAAAAGTATACATAATTGGGCCAGTAAATCTGTGCTCACCGTCTCCCTGTACAGATGTAATGAGACGTCCATCCAGGTAAAGGTCAACATTGGACAAGTAGGATGAGGGTCCTCTGTCCACCACCACCTCATTCAGCACCTTCATACACACATATAATATTCATATCACAGATGGTGAATGGATGAATTACACACAAAAGCATTTAACAAGCAGGTGTATTTCTGCGCAAATCACATGCCACTCTGGTCAAAAAGATCCATCTCAAACATGAAGGAAAAGGTTGTCAATGACATCATGTTATTGCTATGGTAACTAGACATAAGGACCTATTACAGCTGATATTTTCTAAGAACTCCTATTATGTCGGTCACCATGGACAAATGTCTTGCAGGAAAATTTAGAGAAAATTTATAAACCACTTATTTTACCATCAAGTGTAGAATTACACTGGCCTAAACAATCGTTTAAGCTTCTTTGGCCTAAAAAAAAATCCTTTTTTCCCTAAGATTATATCCAAAGAGTGCCCTTACATGGCAGACATTCATGTTTTTTTCTTGTGCAACAAATTTTAAGATATGCTTTGAAGACTTTTACTTGTCTTCTTCACGTCTCCTCAACCCTTACAACAATTTATAATTTATAACTATAACCAATGTATACGAGTCCTGCATTCTAGAAAATAAGTAAATTATTTTTACAGCTAACTAATAAATTGAATATTCATTGTGAGCAGGTACATGAATTTATATGTATATGTTTATAAATACACATGTGTTTGTGGATGTGCATGCATGTGTATGCTATGAATATGTACTCTTATTGTCCAAAAGTTTGGGGTCAACAAGATTTTTACCAATTGGTTTTGAAAGTCTGTTATGTTCAATAAGGCTGCAAATAATTGATAAAAATACAGTAAAAATAGAAATATTGCAAAATATTATTACAATTTAAAATAGCCATTTCTAACTGTAATTTCTTCCTTTGATGGCAAAGCTGAATTTTCAGCAGCCATTTATCTAGGCTTCAGTATCACATGATCCTTCAAAAATCAAGATGTTGATTGTGTGCTCGAGAAACATAATTATTATTCCCATTTTAAAACAGCTCTTCTAATTATTATTAATGTTAATATGAAGACAGCAGTTGTGGGGTTGATTTATATTATTGTGAACTGTTATACATTTTTCTTTGCAGGATACTTGGAAGAATAGTATTTATTTGAAATATAAATCTTTTATTACATTATAATTTTAATTACTGTCACTTTTGATTCATTTAATATATCCTTGCTAAATAAAAGTATTGATTTCCTACAAAAGAAATCTTTCTGATCCCAAACATTAGAACCGTAATGTTTATGTATACATTTATAAATATAAATGCACTCTTGTGTGTATATATACATATATATAAAAATCTATTATTTGGTACAAAGCACTAGGTAAAATTAGTTCAGAATGTGAGTCTGATACTGCTCCATAGGGCTTTGATTATGAGGAGTGTTTTATGGCATCTCTCTTTGTGTCATGTGACTGGTAGACACCATATCATCAGATTTTTTTTTCAGTGTCCTTATTGATGTATTGTAGGTTTGAATTTTGACAGTATTTATATTTAAACAAATGTATTTATTTTTAATTTTGTGTTAAAATGTGTTGGCAAATAAAAGACAGACTTATGTTACCTGTAACTGCAGTGTGATTTTGCCTGCCTCATTATTTATGTGGTTATTAGGCACTATTCCATTCTCCTGAGTGCTGAAGAGCTGCTCGTTTCTCTGGAACATGCCTTTCACCACCTTGACTTTCAGACGACTTCGCAGAATGATGGCAGCATTACCTAGAAGAGCCAGGCACAAACACTTCAGATAACAAACATCACGCTACAAAACTAAAACTAGTTTAAAATCTAGTTTCAAAGATATTTTCAAAGAAAATATAAGAAACTTTCCATCACACTACCTTCAAAAACTTTATCCACCTCTGTTTTAAAGGACTCAAACTTAAATGGTGTGAGAAATCCTAAGGAACCCAGACGGAAGGCCATGACCGGGGGTACACTGCCCTTAAACAAATGAGACAAAACACCATGGATGATTGAACCAACTACCTTTTGCATATTCAAATTCTCTCAGCTAATATGGAGCACACAGAGACCATCCAATGGAAAGCAGCTCAGAATGACCTAGTAGGACTCCTGTGTACAAACAAATGAGATGAGATGAAAGAATACCTGGAAAAGAGATGATGCATACAGAAGAGTCCCATCTCCACCCAAACAAATAATCAGATCAATGCACTCCGAGATGTCATCATACCCTGTACGAACAAACACAATGATGAATTGCTCATTTTCTTAATGCACCTACTCCATTATTGGTTAATGGTGTGTCAGGGTTATGTAAATCCTGTTACTGGTCAACCTGCTGACAATTCACTTATATGCAAAACTATCGGGTTTCAGTACCTTCTCTGAATGTGCACAGCTGATTGCGGATGGGGGAAAATGACTCATCCTTCATGAGAGAGCCATCGTCCACAACTTTCTTCTCCACATAAACCATCAGATGTTTCTCCTGATGGTAGAAATAATTTAGATCAAATTTGTATAATCAAATCTAAACATAAATCTTATATAACACAATGAAAATAAAAGGGAAACAAAACAGCACCTGTAGCTTTAAAGACTATAAATCAACAACTAGCATTGCTTTTAGATTGGATTTCGAGTAACCTACCTCCACGAGAAACCTGCAAAGCTCTTTGAACGGCTCCAGCAGGGTCTCATCTCGGATCTTTCTGATGACCAGGACATTGAGTGGTGGTTTGCTCCAGGTGAGCCGCTGGCTGGCTGGATCCTGAATGTGCCTGCAAGGAAAGTCGACAGAATAGGCAAACATTCTAAGAGTCTGCTGTGCTGTACTTCACACAGAGAAACTCTGCATGCCATGTACTTTGTACGCTCATTACGCAACTTAAAGTCACGGTCAAACGTTTAGTAAGCACAGTAAATGTGGACTTCTGCTTTTGGTTTCTGGCAGATCTAGCATCAGATATTGATAAATGGGGGCGGGGGATGAAAATAATAATAATAATAGCTGCAAGCAGCATTTAGTGGGGTTCAAGTATTTAAGGCCTTTAAGAACATACACATACAAGACATTAAGTTTTATTTAGCAAGCATTTCACAACTGACATAATTTTGCATGCTTGTTCAGAATGTTGTCACACATGCTCACCAATTTTTTTGTGACGTTTGTTTAGGATTTATAGGCTTCTGACTGCATTTTGCCAATTTCTAAATGACCCATTTATAGCCAAACAAATGCAAAATTCCAATTTTTTTTTTTTTTTGAGAATTATCAAAAAAAACTTTTTTTTTTTAGGTTTTTCACAAAATCCAAAATGGCGGAAAAATTGATGAGGAGGTATTTCCAAGCAATTCGAAAAAGGAATATTTCGCAAAACTGCAATGGAAACAAGTTTTGCGCATTGACAGACACCTGACTTAGAAGACGCAGTGTGTTTGTAGTCCATGTCCACAAATAATAATAATTATCAATATCAACATTATTATAACATTTAATAGGCTACGTTTGTAGAAGACGCTTTTATCCAAAAAAGGAACAATGCAATTTGTCACACTGTATCATTCATAATAAAGGTTGGACAAAAACAATACAGGGCTAAGATTATCACAAACACACAGATTCTGACGCATATCCAAGTGTTTGTGCAGAGTGTGGAGTGCACACTGGATGGCAGGGAGGCACGGGCACAAACACTTGCATTTTCCTTTAACATTCATAACATCTAAACAACATGTGAAGAAAATGTGAAGGCACAACATCAGATTTCAAACCACAAACCCCACATTACCCTCTGCGGTTGTTTTGTCCTGAGGGGAGTAAAACAGGCATAGTGCTGGAAGGAGTCCGTTAGAAAGTTCCAGCATGAACGCTCCTGTGATGGCAGCAGCAGTACCAGACTGCACTGTTATCCAGCTCCTCCCAAAAAAAAAACACCCTCTGGCACAGAGGGTCCTGTCACTTGATTGTCCAATCCTTTGTTTGACTTAATGTTAAACATTAACAAGGGATGTGACCTTACCCCTCACCTAAAGAAGGCCTGACTGCGCTTACTTACATGACTGAGGTGGGGTTGGGCAGAATGCAAGCTTTGGGTCCAAAGTGAGTAGCAGGATATGGTCCATGTAGAAAGTGCCCACGTCTGGAACAGACAGACAATTCACTTAAGTCCCTTCACATTTTTATCTTTAGGGTTGAACTGATCTACATCAAATGACGTTTTATATACCTGCATCTATCCCATCTTTTTGGGCAACTCTCTGCAGTGTCCTCCACTGATGCAGAGGCTTCTGATTCGTGCTGGTCAGGCAACCGATGTAAGCTTCCCCCCGACAGGTGTTCTGGACAGTCCGGCCTCCGAAGAGACCTCTTCACCTCTTTCCGTCTCCTAGGAAGTTTTCCCTGCCGTTCCTGCTGCCTCTGTGAACGCTTAGATGAACCACCCTCCTCTGCGTTTCTGGAGGGCAGCCCGTCTTCCATGCCTTCAATTCTTATGGGGGGAAAAAACAATTCAACATTATTACAAGAATCAAATAAATTCTAAAAATGAGGTGGACGACATAATAATTCAGCCCCCTCAGGGGGGAAGGGGTTGATCTCACCTTTGCTTAGCTTATATATAATCTTGTTGATCAAAATAGACGTTTTGACATGCTTTTACAAAACATGCTAATGACATGCTTATGTGAACAGAGGAATTAAAACATATTCAGCTGGTGTCATGTGTAAATAGATTTATATTCCTTCCCTCACTGATACAAGCAAAACTATTATTTCACAAATATTATTTGCCTATTTTAACACCATTCTATTATCATACATTTAACTTTTAGTTTATGGTAGAGAATCGATTACATTAAAAATATACATAATTCACCATCTTGCAACGCAATTTAGCACAAACTAGGTGAGGTGTAAAGGGGTGAAGACTTAGAACTATATTAAAATATAGTCACTTTAAACTGTAACACTAAAACCTTATTGTTGATGTAAACAATTCCAAGGACATGTTATGTGTCAACTACCCATCCCATGTATTTATTTACCACGAATAGCCAGCAAACGCATCTGATGTTTGCTGCACAATACGCAAAGGCAGATTTACTCATTCTACTAAACATGCGCACTATCAAGCTACTAACAAGGTTTTGCGGTCACAAGGAGCAATTGTCTTTAAATAAGTTAAGCGACTCGAGACATCGCACTGAAAACACACATCAGTATGATCATATCCATCGACCAAAACTTCCCCTAAGTAAAGTTAGCCGCGGAGCTACCGTTAGCTAAACAAACACTTCCCCAGCGCTTACCACACACAACAGGAAACACCGCGAAACTTCCTCTTTGGACAGTCTTTCACCACCTAAGAGGTTAATTTAATACACTAGACCGCGTTACCTTGACAACGACATTAACGCCTACGCCTTATGCGTGTTAAAATTATTTGTCATGGGATGTCCACAATGACATCACGAGGCTGATCGTGACAGTCTAGCTGTTGCGCAGAATCTCTGAGAAGCAAATGAAAACTATCGCTTTAGTTTTTATGCCTTGATTTTATTTATCGACTTTTTTTTCTTTCTGTTTTTTTTTTTTTTTGCATTTATTTAGTCTTGCTGAAAAAAAACTTAATTGACAACCATAGACTGTTGACAACCTGAACTCAACATATCAAGAAGTAGCCTAGACATGCATGCTGATGCTTGCGATAAACATAAGTAAGCCTACTGTAAACTACGTTAGGCTACGGGTACACCTCACAATGTTTCTCGAGTAAATAAACAATAGATTATTTTTATTTAAATCTTATCACATGATAAATTGTATTTACATAGATGTGTAACTAGGGCGATTAAACAAACTTTTCAGGATGAATAAAGCAAGAAATAATCAGAGGTGGTATCGTAGTTTTTTATTCTTTCATCATAGCTTTAATGTGCACTTCTTCAGTCAAACACAGCGGCGTCCTGCTTTTACAGTGAAACAAATGCAAAAACAATGCAAATCAGCTGATTAATATTATATTTACTTGTTCGTGTTCCATGGTTCATATTTAAACTGTTTTAAAAATGCTACTGGCACAATATCTACAACAGTAAGAATTTGTGATTTGAATGTTGTTTCCAAATGAAAGGCAATCAATAGGGGAATATGATTTTTAGGTGCAAATAGAAGGCTATTATTACCATTGGGGCTATTACCAGCAAGTGCTAACTGGGCTATGCTAACATGGGGTATTGCACAAAAACAAGATAAGGGATTATGGGATTTTCCAGTTTTCCTGGCTGAATTTAGCCCTGACTCGGTTGCTTGAAGGGAGGCTAAATTAATCTATATTAAGTTACTATGGAGATTTACACTTTACAGCTAGCCTGCTCTGGAGCAGGCTAACAACCAGGCTAAGATTAATTCTAGTAATTTATTGGCTAGTTCCTCTTCCTCCCTAAATCCTACTAGATTTCAATGTGTTTTAGTCACTTCATGGTCCTGCATTAAAATACTAGATATACTGTCATTCATACAATTCAATATTCATACAATGTGAAATAGAATCAAGTATGTATATCTATATATGCAAGTATAGAGTAGAAATGTACTGTTGAATGAGAAAAAAATATCAATATAATATATTTTATTGCAGTTTTATTGCAGATGAGATAAGAAATGGCTCATAAAGTTGCAAATGTGGTCCGTAACAAGGTCAATATGTAGTATAGACTCGATTTGTGTGTTCCCTATTCACAATGGCTTGCCCTTTGTTGGATGATGTAGTTGATGCACATATTGCACATATATCACCTTCCCTGGTCACCGAAGATTCATGCACATGAAGGAGGAGTTCTACAAGATTGCAGGTAACACGAATAATAACAGATTACTACAAAATGTTACATTAGCAGAGTCACAGAATGACACTCATTCTTTTGTGTTACAGGTTTTCCTAATGTAATTGGTACAGTGGATTGCACCCATATTGTATCCAACGCCCCTCAGGGGCACATGAGGGAGATTATGTTAACAGGAAATCCTTCTGTCATGGTTACTGTCAGCTACATAATTATTCTGTGCATTAAATGACCTTAATTGGCTATGCATTTTTACAGATGATCTGTGATTCTGACTGCCTTATCACAAATTCAGAGGCAAAGTGGCCTGGCTCAGTCCATGATTCCAGAAACTTTCAGGCCAGTAGATTTTAACAGAAACTCTATCTAGGTAAGCCACCCCATTTTTAAGCACCTTTAAGCACTCACAAGTACAGTATTTGTAAGAATTATGTTTTGTATCCGCAGTTGAGTTCTCTGATGTGCTGCTGGGGGACAAAGGCTATGCCTATTTCTGATGACTCCCTGCCTGGCTTAGAGACCCCCAAACGCCAGCACAGCAAGCTTACAACCATGTCCATGCCAAAACCAGGGCTCAAATTGAAATGACCTTCGGCCTCCTGAAATCATAAAAACAGACAAGTAACAATGTAGACCAGCAGACAAAAAACCAAACAAGATCTGGAGAACATCCATGGGTTAAACAGCTTAAATTCAAGCCATCTATACTTCTCTCGTCTCACTTTTCTTTCTGTTAGCTATATCTTTCTTTTCCGTTAAGAGAATCGATTCTAAGTTAAGTTTTTCTGCAAAGTTTCGTTATCAAGTTTTGACTGCAAAGCGCTTCCAACTTCAAAAGACTTTCATCCATCCGCCAACACACCATGTGATTGGCCGCCACAAGATTTACCCAGGCAAGATGAGACCGCCAAACAACGAACACTGGGAAACACCTTTTTATGCCGACAAACGCAAGTATACCTCCAGACTCTTAGCTGAACTGGTGCATTGAGATAACCCAGCAAACACAAAACGTTTTTACAACTTTTCACAACGTTGTATTTTGGTTGTATGTTGTAGTACAACATTTTAAAAAACTTTTTGATACTTTTTTTATGGATAAATAATGTAACCAAAATAAAACGTTTTAAAAACGTTGTGAAAATAGCAAACTTGTACGTTTTCTTTAAGTAGTCAAAAAAACGTACACATCACGTTTGTTTACTGCTAAAAGGAAACTAGACCAAACTACATTGCCTGCACTGTTATTAAAGGCTGTTATTTAGTTTGCTTTGATGAGCTTTTGACATCTAAGAGGTCATTATATTATAAGAATATCCTGTAAGTTTCAGAACTGAAAACATCTTGTTAGTCCAATAAAAGCTTTTATTGACTCCAGGCTCAGCAAACGACTTGTTTTAAAAGTGGGGAACTATGACGTCAAAGAGGATAAAACCCCACCCTGCAGAAGAGGATCAACACCTACTTCACCATGGCCAGTTTAGCCTCGCCCACCGATTCGCGCATTACACGCATAGCTAAACAACATAGGCCTACCTCGTGACGACAAACCAGATTGAGCTACCAAGCAATACTAAATATTGTGCAGTGCCTGGTTGTGGATGAAGACAGTGGCTGCATAAGCTTCCTCTGGATTCTAATAGGACTGCATAATTAAACTTTATTTTTAATGATGTTCCAGCTGATGAGGGTTAAACATTGTTCGTCTGTTCACTTCATTTCACTGAGGACTGTTTTGAGAGTAAAGAACGGTGCTGTGCCATCTATATTGAATCTGACAGGAATAGTGCAACACACAGACTTTGGGTTGAACATGTGCGAATCATTCCGGTTGCCATTTTACAACATTGGACGTTTTCAAAACAATTTTCCCAACATACACCGACGAGGTGAGTTGAAACTCATTATAATATGCAAAACTGTTATTCACTCATAATTTTTTGTTATCCACTCATATTTTTTTGTTGTCCACTTATAAATTTTTGGCTTCAATATCTCGAAAAGATGAGTCTTTCTTGTAGCATAAGCTAACTTACGCAATACGAGAGAACCTCTGGTAAGAGAACTATGAAATATAAGGTTATATATTACATCATTTTATAATTCTGTTAAATGTACCATTTTTGGAAGTAAAAAAAACAAAACAAATCATCTTATAAATTTACCATGCCAAAGCCATTACGTAAGCCACTTCACGGTTGATTTTTTATTTTATTTTAATAATTATGCTTTTTAATCTTTTGTTACCAGTTATGCACATTAGGGTTTTATGTTACATTATATTTCTCTTATTATTTAATATTTTTTGTGTGTGTTGTGTGAGTTTATACTGTTTGGTATTTGTGTGCATGACACTGCAAGCCTTCCATATGTATTAATATTTGCCATAGCTCTATTAGATAAGCTGCTTGTGATTAAGTGATTTATGTATCTTTTTCTTTCACTTTTAGAAAACTTTAGGGGGGGTGGTTGTGTACATTTTTTAGCTGTCATGCAATTATTGCCACAAACAAATATATATATTTTTTCTTATAGGTTGATATAAATCATTGTCACATAATGTTTGAAGTGGTTCATGATTATTCACACTGTTTTACACTTTGTTTAGATCATCATATTCGAAAATGTCAAAATTCATAATTTTGTAGTAGATTGTCAGTTTAACATTATAATTATAAAATCTACACATAATGGATAATTGGAAAGTAGAAAAATTCAAAAAAATTCAATGCATGTGTGTGTACAGTATTTATACAAAATAATTATACGCAGTGCACCCACATATATTATGTAAACACAAACTTTTATTTTGGATGTGATTAATCGTGATTAATCATTTGACAGCTGTAATTTATATATAAGTGCGTGTGTGTGTGTGTGTGCGTGTGCGTGTGTGTGTGTGTGTATATATATATATACTGATAGTAGTGTACTATGTACATACTAATGTATGTAAGTAATGTATTGCTGCTATGCTAGTTACTCTAGTTATTTTAATTTTCAATTTTATCTATTTTAATAAAGTTGTTGAACGAACAATGTTGTTGACTCAGCAATAGTAAGAACAAACTAACTTAAAACCGGTCTACATTTAATTGTGTGGGAAAATGATGCATAGCTTTACTAATAATGAACTTCCAAGAAAAGGGCTATTCATTTGATTTGAAGTGGGTGTGTCTACTGACAGCTGGTACAAACTGTTTCAGTGAGGAACTGCCAGTTACAAAAAAAGACTAGAGTTGTGATTCCTGCGGTAGATTATGCCTTACTATGGACACATCAATCCCTTCTCTTCTGCTGGTTCTGTGGCTCAAGAGTTTCCTGAACTGGCTTGTGGTCATGTTACAGCGACACTACATGATCCGGAATTTCTCGGGATTCTTTAGCTTTTCCTTGGCATTGATTGACAGTCTCTTGAGTTTTGTCCTCACAGCTATTTTCTATCTGGAGGATGTCAGCATCTCAGGCTGGCACTTCACCGGGTACTATATTTGCCTACTGACTCAGATTGCTTGTTTTATCTACGCCATGCTACACTGGCCAGTGTTCCTCCTTATGGGACTAGATAACTTCTGGACATTATCATCAAGCTCAAGACACACATCCTGGACACAAAAGCTTACTTACATTGCGGGAGTGTGTCTCCTTTGGATTCTAGCAGCTTTGTATGTTTTCTGGGAACCTGGCGTTGTTCCACTGTTTAGAGATGACGTGAAGCACCAATGCCAACTGTTCAGTAGCCCTCAGAGTTCTCAGATACTTGTTGTGTTGCTACTGACAGTCACATTTGTCATTCTTTACACGTATGCTCCTTTTGAGAAATGGCGGGTGCAGGTTTTTCTGCATTACACTCCACAATGCTGTTTGATTTGTTTAAGGCGGGTTATGCATACGTTTCTCAGTACGTGGGCCTCGTTTCTCGTTCTGATGATCATTGCACCGATGCTAATGATAGAGATGCATGCACTCCTGCAGTTAAACGTCATCTGGTTGAGTTTCCTCAACAGTTTTTCTGTCGCTTTGGCACTGTGTGGCCGGTCTTTTGCCCAGCATTCCCAGAAAAGTGACACCATTACAGATGGTTTTTGTTCGTGGTACGTTTGTTTTACATATGGAGCTGACGAGTGGAATTATGGACAACAAACTGACCGCACTGAAGTTAAAACGTTTTAAATGTTTGACCATTTATTGTGGAGTAGACCTATGCGTAGCCTATTTGTTTTTTTTTTGTTTGTTTTTTTTTTTGTGTGTGTGTGTGTGTTTTTGTTGTTGTTTTGTTTGCAATACAAAAAGAAAATTATGTGGTTTGTTAAAAAAAAATATTATTTCCCTGTAGTACAGTAATTCTCAAAGTGTGGTCCGCCATCGTCCCCTAGTGGTCCGCGAAAAGATGACCTAAACTAGGCAAGTGTTTACAAAATTGTCACTTTTTCGCACGTACCAGTGTGATCAGTCTTCTTGGCTGATCCCTGGAGCGTACGATCACACCGCTGTGATTAGAACGGTCAGTGCATCACATGATCAACTGCTTAATTCAAATGTGCTTCCTATGGAGTCAAAGTAGGGCCATATATATCTGCAAAATAAAACAATGATTCGCAAAAAAAATATATGTTTTGCAAATAAAAACAAATGTTTTGCAAAAAAAATATATGTTTTGCAAATAAAAAAAATGTGGTGCAAATAAAAGTAGAGTATTGAGGAAAAAAATTCTGTTTTGCAAGTAAAAAAAAAATTGCAAAAGAAAAGTTGACCAATGGGGGAAAAAAATAAAGTTTAGCAAAGTAAACTTTGACTTTGCAACACATACTTTCCCTTTGCGCCGCTCCTTTAAATCCGCGTTTCAGTCATCCGTGCCTCTGCGGCGCACGCTTTGCTTTACGGCTTCCTTTTTCTTTTGCACCTCGCTTTGTGTCCCTGATTTGACGTGGGGGCGGGGTCAAGAGGTTGGGGTGTGTACAACATAGACATCATAGGTAGACGCCCTATCGACCGCTACTGCCTATTAGCACGGACGAGAATTGGAGCCGCCATCTTAAACCGGTCATCCGCTCCGCTCAGTGTAATCTGAATAGGCAGGTGAAATGAGGCTGTCAGCGCATTAAATTAATCATATCTCACTGAATACTGAACTGATTTTCACGGGGTTTTTTTGCTGCAAAGGTCATACATGTAGCTATGATACAGGACACATGGTTCGGCGTATTTTAATATCCATTGTAGGTTAACAGTAATATAATATTCTGATATAAGATATAAAGTGACCAGACACAATATATGTGATGAAGGATATAATGTATTTTATAATTTACACACTATAAATATAATAAAGAAGCAGAAACAGATAGTAGCAGTAAAGTAAGATATTTTAATAAGTTGAAGAAACAGTTTATGATTGACACACGCACATACACACGCACACACGAACAGACACACACACACACACACTCTCTCTCTCTCTCTCTCTCTCTCTCTCTCTCTCTCTCTCTCTCTTCACACACACACACACAGAACGCAGCCACCTGTAATAAAAATTGAGAAGAAGCTTTTCAACGTGTTTGCATCAGTAACGTTAATTTCTAAAAATTAAATTCAGACAACATTAAGCCTATACCTTTTTTATTGTATGTGGATGTAGGAGGGGAAAATGTCGAGACTAAAGCCCTATCTTGATTAACTTAACAAGGGTAGATGGGGTAAGTTAATGTAATTTTACCAACAGGACTTCTGTATCAATAGCCAAATCGCATGTGGTAAGATATAGGTTATCAATAAAACTAGAAGTTGGAGAGGTAACTCAATTTGCGCATCGCTGTCATGCGTGTAGGCTATATTACGTTGCTTTCTGATGTGCGCAAACACAAATAACCTATACAACAGGGCAGTTGAATGCTTATCTGACAACCTAGAAGCTCTTGTAATTATTACTTTAACAGTTACCCCACCTCTCCATGCCGAGTGAACACCGGCTGATGCAGTAAACAGCATTTCACAACGATTTCAGTACAGTTATAGAACATATCCTTGCTCCTTCTCGATTATCTGGTAATATTCTATTCACAAAATACAACCAATAGTACGGTAATGTTAAGACTTACTTGTGAAAAGCCCTATTTTCGGTGGTCCGGCGATTAGAACAGGAAAATGCTCCACAGTGCTCTGGCATCTTATCTGCTGCCACGCAACGAGACTAGGAAGACGACCGGTTCAAGATGGCGGCCGGATTTCTCGTTTTCCAGCGGCCAATAGGGTATCTAGTCTCTATATGATATCTATGCTTGTACACACCCCAACCTCTTGACCCCGCCCCCCACGTCAAATCAGGGACACAAAGCGAGGTGCAAAGAAAAAAGAAGCGCAAAGGAAAGCGTGCGCCGCAGAGGCACGGATGACTGAAACGCGGATTTAAAGGAGCGGCGCAAAGGGAAGTATGTGTTGCAAAGTCAATGCTGCTGAAGTTTTACTTTGCTAAACTTTATTTTTTCCCCCATTGGTTAACTTTTCTTTTGCAATTATTTTTTTTACTTGCAAAAAGCATTTTTCGTCAATACTCTACTTTTATTTGCAAAACATTTTTTTTTTTGCAAAAACATTTTTTTTTTTGCAAAACATTTTTTTTTATTTGCAAAACATATATATTTTTTGCAAAACATTTTTTTATTTGCAAAACATATATATTTTTTGCAAAAACATTTTTTTATTTGCAAAACATATTTTTTTTTTTTTGCAAAACATTTTTTTATTTTGCAGATATATATGACCCTATATTTACTCCATAGCTTCCCCGCGTTGGCTGGCGCAGAGACGGGCGCACTCAGTGCTGCTGTCATATTCACGGACGCAATTTCCTATGGCAGGGGTCTACCGCCCCCTAAACTTCTGCCCAGCCCCCCTAAAAATTTGTGATTAATGTAGCGGGCACCTTGACGTCAATTTGACATCAACAAATAATCAAGATTTTGACCACCGTGTATAACATGGATGAATATGGATATTTTCATTATATTTCGTAATTATTTCATTGTGGTTGTAAAGAGGCACAACAAAGGAATCAATCTGACCTGTTTTTTCTGTTCCCTACATAGGTCAATTTCATTGACATTAAATCGATGTTGATTTGACGTCAGGAAATAAAACGTCAATTTGATGTGAAATGTATATCAAAACAATGTGTGAAAAGTAGCCTATTTTTTTTTTCTTTTTTTACTGGGGCCTCAAAATGCATCCATATAGAAAAATATTTTGAATCAGTTGTTGGATTTCTGCATGAACATGGATTTCTGTAAATTCTGTGGTTAAAAACGAATAAACAAAAAACAATTTAAAGATTGTAGAAATAAGAGGTGAACAGTAATTATTATATTTTACAAAAATATACTGATTTGAATAAAAAATACTGACAATAAAAAATGAAAAAAATGCAACATCTTTGGAAAGAGCATGATGCATTCATTTTTCATTTTTTTTATTATAATTAAGAAAATCCTGGGTTTATTTTATTAAAAGTATATATTTTTTATTTTTGTAGTGATATTATATACTTTAAAATTAATCGATAATGAAATTGTAATACCCTATAATGTTACTATAGTTTTACAAATACATGTTAATTTATGGAAAATTTACATTAGTCTACATATTTTAAAATTATTTAGATTTTCTTGTTTTCAACTGATCGATGCAATGCTAGGGCTCTTTAAAAAAATCATATTTATTTTTCACAAATTCCATTTTTTTTTTCTTAATTTTTAAATATGAAAAATGTATTAATTATTTTTTTGTGTCTAATTTGATGCAAATCTAATATGACATAATGTTATACACGTATAGGCTACACGTTAAAAAATAAAATATTTTTTTAGGAAGGATTATGTTGATGAACGTTGAAACGTACGTCATCACGTCGCCTTGCGTAAAGAGTATAGTGCGCGCCAGAGCCGTTGCTGCTACGCTCGAGGTGAAGTCGAAGCAGCCGGAGACGGTTGGAGCTATTTATCAGGTGAATAGCTAAACATCTCATGAAATAAAACACAAGGTATATTGGGTAACTTTGAAAACTTAGAAGATTGTGTTTTGATTAAACATTTGACGTTGCAATGAGTATTTTGTTCTTTTTGGTGAATTTAAATTTCCCGCCGGTTAATGTAGCTACAACATTACTGTGAAGGTTTCTGAGGTAAAGTTAGATTTAACGTTAGATCCATCCATTAATCTTGTAACGATTGTTTTGTTTTGTTTTTTGTCGCGAGTAATGTTAGTTTTGTACAATTTTTGTTCGTAGGTTACTAAAAATGACCTAGGCCTATTTTTTTTTATGTGTGAAACGCAACATAAGCCATATTATAATCATTTGTAACTGCAGTTGCGGCAGCTGTTTCTTTCTCAGCTCGACGAGGCGCTTTACAGTTGCAGAACAAGAGCTTTTTATATTTCGCAGCTGTGTGTTTTGCATTCAAGTACGTTTAATTTCTTGAAATTTCCCACATTAACATGAAGTACATCAATTTGTAATGTCTTTATCAATGCAGTTGGGTCGTTGAATCGTCGTGTACTGAGTCTGACAGTACATGACGATTCAACTGCAATAACTATAGTTATGCGTTCAGAACGACTCGCACACGAATGACTCATTTGAACCGCTTCATTTAAGCTATTGAAATTGATGTGAACGAGCTTTGATCATTTAGTAAGACCACCTAATTCTGTGGCCATTGTTGGCTGAAAAGTTATTGAAGATGATAAAAAGCTTTATTTGATTAAAAGAACATTACTGTTTGTTTGAATAAAATTAATGTTTTATACAACTTATAATTTAATAATTGTAATTTTCATCTAATTTTATTAAAAATAAGATTAAGTCAATTTGGTTAAGCCACTTAAAGGTATGGTAGGCCTATCAGTAATATTTAACAATATAAATTCGTCGTTTGGGAGATCAGTATGACGTGTGTGCCTTGACACCCCCCACCACACACATCACAGTAATGTTAGGTAACGCATCACGTTTACAAAAGATGAAAAATGCAACAAGCTAAACAGCACTGACAGTTATCGCCAGAATAAAAATGAATAAAACCCAGATTCAATGTGATCAGCCTCTATGTGCTGTTTGGTTTAACAATGGTCACAATGGAGTTGCACAACTTTGGCCAAACACATATATACGATCACGATTATCATGTCTTCAATTCAATTTTACAATGCGCAGATCTTATATTTTATGTGGCTAATAATTACATATTGATAATATAATAATACAAGTACCAAGTAAAGCATGACTCTTGCTCTTGACTTATAGAGACAGGGCAGAGCTACATAGAGCGTTTGGAATTTTTTTTTTAATGGAAATAATTTTTTTGTAGACTTTTTGTAGGCTATAATCTCTTATGCTCTATATTACTGCAGAAGTGTCCATGTCTGCATCACAAAAATATTTGTTTTAGCACCTCTATATGCTAAATTCAATTTATTGTTTTTGTGTCTCTATAGATGGATAATACAACTAACAGATTAAAATACTAACAAGTAAGTATCTGGTTTTGACTGAGGTTGAAGCAAAAACTTCAGTATAGATTTATAGGATAATGCAATGTAAGTAGCTTTGGATAAAAGTGTCTGCCAGATGCATAAATGTAAATAAAAACACTTCTCATTTACTAATGATTCGTTTTGATTTTTGTATAGGTGTCAAGATGTGGGTCAGGGCGGTTTGGAAAGAGCCAAATGGAGAGGAGGAGGGAGTCATCCCAGAGGTTTAGGTGAAAGACAACATGGTACACTGGCCACCAGGGGCTAATGTAACTAAAGCAGCTAAAGAGATGCGAACGCCAGCAAGTAGCTGGAAAATGTTTCCCCTGCTGAAAATCAAATTCAAGTCAAGTGAGTTAACATCCATTTTTAAAAGTGAAATTGTTTTTCTACTAATCCAGAAAGATATTAAAAGCTTGTTTTTTTCTATTTACTGTAGATAATTAGGAAATGTGTGAGGCATTCGACCAAACAAGTACTGCAGAACTCAGTGAGGAAGAATGTGGTCCTGTCAAGAGGGTATCAAAGAAAAAAAAATACCCAGGGTTTATTTTAGGTACAGAATACTTTCCCATTTTGACAGGTCTCTAGTTCTGGTGCTGGAGGATGATATATGTTGTGAGACTATGTATGGTAATTATACTGTTGTTTCTCCACTTACACAGATGAGGATGAAAGCGGGATGAAACAGATTGGTGGGTTTTTGGAACAAAAACTATTCATATTTCAAAATTTACAAAATCAAATCAGCAACTTCCGGTGAAAACGAGTCTACATTGACCTCCATAAAGTGCCGAAATGATGACGTCACTTTGTAGGACAACTCGAAAGCTAGCGGCGCATGAGTTCCCTCGATCGAAAAGCTTTGCATTTTCCCCATGGACTTTTGGAAAAATTGCAAAAAAAAAAAAATAAGATCTGTGTTTAACAAAGGGTTGTGACCCTTACATGTTTTGTCTATAAAGATAATCTTTACAAGTTAATCCAAAATGTATACATTTTGTAGCCTATATAAAGTTTTAAAAAAAAACACAATAAAGTTTAAAAAAACACAGGCAGGTTATAACTGGTGTGTTTTATGTCATAGATCAAAACGAGAAAATATTTAGAGGCTTTGTTCACCACAGACCTTATTTCAGGCGATTTAGCAAAAACCCATTCAAAAATCCCATAGGCTTTAGATCAAGGGAACCGAGAGTGCTAAAATGCTAACTCACTTCCGCGTTTTGGCCTACAGAGGGATCTAGAGCCTCAATTTTTGCACTCAGGTTTAAGTCTCATGGCCCTCTTTGGAGAAACTTCATTTTTCGCCTGAAAAAAAAAACGAAAGGGGTACCACTGTCGTTTTTTTTTCGGGTCGAAATTTTGAGTTTCGATATCTCAGCTCTGGAAGGGTCTAGAGCCTCCATTTTTGCACTCAGGTTTAAGTCTCATGGCCCTCTATTAGAATCCAGAGTTTTGAGAAGATTGGAGAAACTTTATTTTTCGCCCAAAAAAAAAAAACGAAAGGGGTACCACTGTCGTTTTTTTTTTGGGTCGAAATTTTGAGTTTCGATATCTCAGCTCTGGAAGGGTCTAGAGCCCCCATTTTTGCACTCAGGTTTAAGTCTCATGGCCCTCTATTAGAATCCAGAGTTTTGAGAAGATTGGAGAAACTTTATTTTTCGCCCGAAAAAAAAAAAACGAAAGGGGTACCACTGTTGTTGTTTTTTTTTTTCGGGTCGAAATTTTGAGTTTCGATATCTCAGCTCTGGAAGGGTCTAGAGCCTCAATTTTTGCAGTCAGGTTTAAGTATCATGGCCCTCTATCAGAATCCAGAGTTTTGAGAGGATTAAAGAAACTTAATTTTTCGCCCAAAAAAAAAAAAACGTAAGGGGTACCACTGTCGTTTTTTTTTCGTGCCGAATTTTTGAGTTTCGATATCTCAGCTCTGGAAGGGGCTAGAGCCTCCATTTTTGCACTCAGGTCTAAGTCTCATGGCCCTCTATCAGAATCCAGAGTTTTGAGAGGATTGGAGAAACTTCATTTTTCGCCTGAAAACAAAAACGAAAGGGGTACCACTGTCGTTTTTTATTTTCGGGTCGAAATTTTGAGTTTCGATATCTCAGCTCTGGAAGGGTCTAGAGCCTCAATTTTTGCAGTCAGGTTTAAGTCTCATGGCCCTCTATCAGAATCCAGAGTTTTGAGAAGATTGGAGAAACATCATTTTTCGCCCAAAAAAAAAAAAAACGAAAGGGTACCACTGTCGTTTTTTTTGGGGTCGAAATTTTGAGTTTCGATATCTCAGCTCTGGAAGGGTCTAGAGCCTCCATTTTTGCACTCAGGTTTAAGTCTCATGGCCCTCTATTAGAATCCAGAGTTTTGAGAAGATTGGAGAAACATCATTTTTCGCCTGAAAAAAAAAAACGAAAGGGGTACCACTGTCGTTTTCTTTTTGGTTTGAAAATTTGAGTTTCGATATCTCAGCTCTGGAAGGGTCTAGAGCCTCCATTTTTGCACTCAGGTTTAAGTCTCATGGCTCTCTATTAGAATCCAGAGTTTTGAGAAGATTGGAGAAACTTTATTTTTCGCCCGAAAAAAAAAAACGAAAGGGGTACAACTGTCGTTTTTTTTTCGGGCCGAATTTTTGAGTTTCGATATCTCAGCTCTGGAAGGGGCTAGAGCCTCCATTTTTGCACTCAGGTCTAAGTCTCATTGCCCTCTATCAGAATCCAGAGTTTTGGGAAGATTGGAGAAATTTAATTTTTCGCCCAAAAAAAAAAAACGTAAGGGGTACCACTGTCGTTTTTTTTTTTCGGGCCGAATTTTTGAGTTTCGATATCTCAGCTCTGGAAGGGGCTAGAGCCTCCATTTTTGCACTCAGGTCTAAGTCTCATGGCCCTCTATCAGAATCCAGAGTTTTGGGAAGATTGGAGAAACTTAATTTTTCGCCCAAAAAAAAAACGTAAGGGGTACCACTGTCGTTTTTTTTTCGGGCCGAATTTTTGAGTTTCGATATCTCAGCTCTGGAAGGGTCTAGAGCCTCCATTTTTGCACTCAGGTTTAAGTCTCATGGCCCTCTATTAGAATCCAGAGTTTTGGGAAGATTGGAGAAACTTAATTTTTCGCCCAAAAAAAAAACGTAAGGGGTACCACTGTCGTTTTTTTTTCGGGCTGAATTTTTGAGTTTCGATATCTCAGCTCTGGAAGGGTCTAGAGCCTCCATTTTTGCACTCAGGTTTAAGTCTCATGGCCCTCTATCAGAATCCAGAGTTTTGAGAAGATTGGAGAAACTTAATTTTTCGCCTGAAAAAAAAAAAAAGGGGTACCACTGTCGTTTTCTTTTTGGTTTGAAAATTTGAGTTTCGATATCTCAGCTCTGGAAGGGTCTAGAGCCTCCATTTTTGCACTCAGGTTTAAGTCTCATGGCCCTCTATCAGAATCCAGAGTTTTGGGAAGATTGGAGAAACTTAATTTTTCGCCCAAAAAAAAAAACGTAAGGGGTACCACTGTCGTTTTTTTTTCGGGCCGAATTTTTGAGTTTCGATATCTCAGCTCTGGAAGGGGCTAGAGCCTCCATTTTTGCACTCAGGTCTAAGTCTCATGGCCCTCTATCAGAATCCAGAGTTTTGAGAAGATTGGAGAAACTTAATTTTTCGCCTGAAAAAAAAACGAAAGGGGTACCACTGTCGTTTTTTTTTTCGGGTCGAAATTTTGAGTTTCGATATCTCAGCTCTGGAAGGGTCTAGAGCCTCAATTTTTGCACTCAGGTTTAAGTCTCGTGGCCCTCTATCAGAATCCAGAGTTTTGAGAAGATTGGAGAAACTTAATTTTTCGCCCAAAAAAAAAAAACGAAAGGGTACCACTGTCGTTTTTTTTGGGGTCGAAATTTTGAGTTTCGATATCTCAGCTCTGGAAGGGTCTAGAGCCTCCATTTTTGCACTCAGGTTTAAGTCTCATGGCCCTCTATTAGAATCCAGAGTTTTGAGAAGATTGGAGAAACATCATTTTTCGCCTGAAAAAAAAAACGAAAGGGGTACCACTGTCGTTTTCTTTTTGGTTCGAAAATTTGAGTTTCGATATCTCAGCTCTGGAAGGGTCTAGAGCCTCCATTTTTGCACTCAGGTTTAAGTCTCATGGCCCTCTATTAGAATCCAGAGTTTTGAGAAGATTGGAGAAACTTTATTTTTCGCCCGAAAAAAAAAAACGAAAGGGGTACAACTGTCGTTTTTTTTTTCGGGTCGAAATTTTGAGTTTCGATATCTCAGCTCTGGAAGGGTCTAGAGCCTCCATTTTTGCACTCAGGTTTAAGTCTCATGGCCCTCTATCAGAATCCAGAGTTTTGGAAGATTGGAGAAACTTAATTTTTCGCCCAAAAAAAAAAAACGTAAGGGGTACCACTGTCGTTTTTTTTTTTCGGGCCGAATTTTTGAGTTTCGATATCTCAGCTCTGGAAGGGGCTAGAGCCTCCATTTTTGCACTCAGGTCTAAGTCTCATGGCCCTCTATCAGAATCCAGAGTTTTGGGAAGATTGGAGAAACTTAATTTTTCGCCCAAAAAAAAAAACCGTAAGGGGTACCACTGTCGTTTTTTTTTCGGGCCGAATTTTTGAGTTTCGATATCTCAGCTCTGGAAGGGGCTAGAGCCTCCATTTTTGCACTCAGGTCTAAGTCTCATGGCCCTCTATCAGAATCCAGAGTTTTGGGAAGATTGGAGAAACTTAATTTTTCGCCCAAAAAAAAAAAAACGTAAGGGGTACCACTGTCGTTTTTTTTTCGGGCCGAATTTTTGAGTTTCGATATCTCAGCTCTGGGATGGGCTAGAGCCTCCATTTTTGCACTCAGGTCTAAGTCTCATGGCCCTCTATCAGAATCCAGAGGGAAGATTGGAGAAACTTAATTTTTCGCCCAAAAAAAAAAAACGTAAGGGGTACCACTGTCGTTTTTTTTTTGGGCCGAATTTTTGAGTTTCCATATCTCAGCTCTGGAACTGGCTAGCCTCCATTTTTGCACTCAGGTCTAAGTCTCATGGCCCTCTATCAGAATCCAGAGTTTTGAGAAGATTGGAGAAACATCATTTTTCGCCCAAAAAAAAAAAAAAACGAAACGGTACCACTGTCGTTTTTTTTGGGGTCGAAATTTTGAGTTTCGATATCTCAGCTCTGGAAGGGTCTAGAGCCTCCATTTTTGCACTCAGGTTTAAGTCTCATGGCCCTCTATCAGAATCCAGAGTTTTGAGAAGATTGGAGAAACTTAATTTTTCGCCTGAAAAAAAAAAAACGAAAGGGGTACCACTGTCGTTTTTTTTTGGTTCGAAAATTTGAGTTTCGATATCTCAGCTCTGGAAGGGTCTAGAGCCTCCATTTTTGCACTCAGGTTTAAGTCTCATGGCCCTCTATTAGAATCCAGAGTTTTGAGAAGATTGGAGAAACTTTATTTTTCGCCCGAAAAAAAAAAAACGAAAGGGGTACCACTGTCGTTTTTTTTTTCGGGTCGAAATTTTTGAGTTTCGATATCTCAGCTCTGGAAGGGTCTAGAGCAGGGGTCACCAAACTTTTTTCTCTGGGGGCCACATTATCGTTCCTGACTGTGATGGGGGGCCGGGGCTATATAAAATAGAATTGTGTGACCAAGACCAAACTGACCACCAGCGGGCCTCATAGTAGAGATTACTAGCCTGGCACAGCCATATTTGTTTATCATTAATAGTTGTTTGCAAAAGTAGTAATCGAGTCTTCACACTTTGTTTTAATTTGAAATACCACAGATTTTCCATTTATTTATTTTCGAATACAAATAACATCAAACCTGTCAAGGTAAGAAACATCTGCCTAGTTGAGGTGAGTGGCACTGGTAAGGATGAATGAAAAATTATAAATTATAGGTAGGCCTGTTACTATTTATAATAATTGTGTACAGCACTTAATAAAGGTCAAATAAATAGGCCTATAAATTATAACAACAACATGAGTAATAGAACTAGTCAGCTCTTATGCCTATCCAGGTGAGCATGCTCAATAAACAACAAAATACCAAATGCAGACATGTTATTATTTTCCAAAAAGCAATTTAAAAAAATAGGCCATGACGACTTTTGGGGATTGCCGGTTCAAGTAGTGGGGGGCAGAGGGGTTGGGGGGCCAGTCAAAGGGGTGTGGCGGGCCTGATTCGGCCCGCGGGCCTTAGTTTGGTGACCCATGGTCTAGAGCCTCCATTTTTGCACTCAGGTCTAAGTCTCATGGCCCTCTATCAGAATCCAGAGTTTTGAGAAGATTGGAGAAACTTAATTTTTCGCCCAAAAAAAAAAAAACGTAAAGGGGTACCACTGTCGTTTTTTTTTCGGGCCGATTTTTGAGTT